>DWPV01006799.1:0-11226 GCA_018251915.1 Urbanus proteus proteus
CATGCAGTCTATCTGATGGTAAATGGCAACTGTCATCCAAGGACATCTGCAATCAACACCAGATAAGATCAAGGTACTACCTGAGATTGACCACAGATGCGTTGCTACCCCTGAGGACTGAGCTGGAACGCCTTGTATATACTTATCCAAGGCGTTCCAGGTGATATACTTATCACCCTAACCACTTCAGACACAAACTACATCTAACCTTATTTAGTTAAAAACTCTCGAAAAATTTAGAGATGTCTTCTTTTACTTGTTTTATTTCATGTTTATTATTACTTAAAATAGCTTATCTTTTCGATCTTAGTTCTAAATTTTATTTGTAATATAATTTACTGAGATAAAAAAGTTATGAGGCTGGCTTTAGTTAAATAAGCAGGCATTATAAAGATTTGAAACCTAAACACGATATTTTAATTTTAAAATGATAATATCTGAAAGAAATTGTAGCCATAAAGGTAAAATATGGCGTAAAGTTTCATGAAATAACTTAAAAAATAATACTCTATGAAAGATTGTTGAAGATCACACTACATTTTGGCAAAGGTTATTGCGGTTTTAATTAAAAGATAACTAAACATTTTACTCCGAGTCTACATGTTGTGCATACGTATTATGAATGAAAAAAATGTTTGTAGTAGAACTTTATGTGGTTCGACTCCAGCGGCCCCACCGCCACGCCTATTTCTGCCCAATAACAGCTGTGTTAAGCTCTGCTGTTATTAGGCAGAAATAGGCGTGTTCTGGTATGAAGAGTGTGGTAAGGGAGACATAATTATATAAGGCGTTCCAACTCAGTCCTCAGGTGTAGCATCGCATATATGGCCAACAAAGGTATTCTGATTTTATCTGGGGCTGATTACAGATGTCTATGGGCGGCAGAGGCCACTTACCATTAGGTGGACTGCATGCTCATTTGCTACTACGAAACTATAAAACGGCCTTCTTTTTTTCTTTTTTTATGATGATGAAGGGGAAAACAATCCTTTTTAAATTAATAAACTGTACAAATATTTATTCCGACTCTATATGTATTGTGAACGGAACAACTGTTAGTAATAACATAAAAAATCCATTCAAATAACGCAACACCATTCGTTCATATCATCAATCGTGAGAATATGCCAGCATAACGCGAATAAACAAAAAGTCTATTACCCGAGCTTTTTGTTTCCACGACAAATAACATAAATATTTCTCGCAAACTACGAAGCTGTGGAAATATTCTTTTGCAAGGAAATATTTGAGGGTTACTTCGAGCTATTAGTTTTTATTAGATGCCCTTAGGGCGCGGCCATTGTTCCAGGTGTCCGCAACTTTGAAATTATTGCGTTTTGGACAAAACTAGCGTGAAAATATAGGTAGGTACAGTTAAACGAGGGGTTTGTAAACATTTTTTCGCTGGAACTAACAATAACTTTCTTTGCGGCGAAATATGCCTAAAGGCATCGTAGATTGTAGTTACATAAAGTAAATCAACAGGATCTTCAGGTGAAAAACTGTAAGAAGAAATCACTGAAGCATTGTGTTTTATTAAGAAAGAAACGCCTAGCGTACTATGAGAATAAATATTATTTTTATATCATCTTTGTTGCGTTTGGTGATCTTTAGAGCAATTTACCGATTGAAGTTATATTTATACGTCGTCACCAGTATAGTGTTCGAAATTTACCGTTTATTGATTACTACTCCATAAAATGTCACCAATGATTTAAGAATTAGTTGGTATAATCTTACTAATATCTTACTAATATTATAAATCTGAATGTTTGTGAGGATGGATGGATGTTTGTTACTCGATAACTTAAGAACGGCTAAACAGACCTGGATGAAATTTGGTACAGATATAGATTATGATCTGGAATAACATATAGGCTACTTTAATTTTGGAAAAAAAAGCATTAGCGCGCGCGCCACGTGCTTGCAGCCACCGTCGCGGAAGAGTGGGGTATTACCAATGTTTTGATATGTAATCTTTTTTACTTTTTTAACGCGGGTGAAACCGCGGGGATTATCTAGTTATTTATAATTCGATTGTATAGACACTAGAGGTGACCATTCTTATTCTAGGTATTGCTTTTTTTGTATTTAGTATTTAGGCTTAAAGGGTAGGTTAGGTTAGTATAAGTTGACAATAAGTAAAATATACCTCAAAGATACATTATAATTAGTCCTCAAAGGAATTCGGAGGGTCAATCTTATTTGCGGATGATTACAATTGTTTATATGTGGGGTTTGTTTATAATAATTTTCTGCTTCGATTTCATAACAAGCAGAAAGAGATGTGACTCTTTTACCAACAAAAATATACCACGAAGAGTTTTAAGATCTGAGATGTTGAAGAGTTTAAGATATGAGATCTTAATTGGGTTACATAAAGTCGGTTATCTTAAATTACAAGCTTCCAAAAGTTGATAAAGGGATGAATCCTATTTTCAAAAGCAACGGCGAACGGATTTATGTGTGCGGAACCCTCGTGGAGCGATGGGGAATTCGAGGAATTCCTGATTGATGTAGACGTTTTGCTTTTAGGTAAAAAAAATGCTCCTGCTAAATTTTTGTTCTAATTTTGCACAGATAAAATGAAACACCTTAGATACTTTAATATTAACGTTAATAGTAGTTTTTTTTAATTTCGCAGTTAATACTTATTAGCTTTATTTACTTTGCAATACTAATCAGGAAACACTCGGAAAAATATCTTTTCTTTTTAATGTTGCGGATTATATTGTTGAGCAACATTTATTTAGTTAGAGGATTTATTATATTTTTTGTGTTTGTTTTACTTTATATTTATGTAAGTAATTTTAAATTATATTGTGCTGTAAGTATGACGAACAATAATAAAAATACTTTTTCTCTTTATTATCCTAAAAACACATACGAACTACTAGACAGTTACTATAACAGTTTCGCACAACACTTCAAGAAATACATTAGAAGTCGCCGGTAGAGGAAAGGTAAGAAAAAAGAGGCTGTAACAGTTTTACTTACTAGCTTGTTCTCGTGGCGGGCCCGGCCTGCAGGCGGGCCCGCACTCCTTCCTTAGTGGCGCCCTCTACTGACCCGGGGTTACTGCACCTGGAATTGAGAAACGTAGACATTTGAAAGGTGGTAGAACTCTATGAAGTTCGACTCCGGCGGCGCCACCGCCACTCCTACTCCTACTCCTGTACTGGATGCTTGTTTGCCACTTCAATCATATAAAAAATGGAGGAAGAAATTATTCTTAAAATTAATTCACACAGAGTATGACAACAAAAACATAACAGAATATTATAAATACAGTAATTGCGCATGAAACAATGTTATAAAATTTGAATACACCGTATGCATTCTTTCGGAATGATACGTAGACTTTAGAGTTCGGTTCCCAGCAGACAATTAAATGAAATCAGACTTCTATTCAGGGTGTTTTAGTGTAAATTGTATCGATTCCCACGGTTAGTTATACTATGGACACCCATAAATAAAACAGAGTTGCCATGTGATGTTTCCCTTCGCCGTGAAAACAAGAAATAAGACGATCCGCGTGGCGAAGCGGTTGCCATGCCAGTCAGACACGCAGTGAATCCCTGGTTCGTGCCCCAGCCAAACAGATCTCAATGATGAATTTAGATTTCCGTTTGGGTCTGGGTGTTTGTGTCATCCATGTATATCCATGGCACCCACGACAGAAAATCCTACGGTGGGGCTCAGAGTAGAAAGCATCTTTAAAAAAAAATCCAATAGGTAAATAGCCCAAAAATACTAAATTACGAGTTGGAACTTCAAACTATTTTTGTTATCTTTGCTTCATGTTTATGTGTGTTTATTTTTGGAAGCTATATAATAGACTCAAAGGCCTGACCTGGTTTCCTTTGAACGAGATAGCGTCACAAAAAGCATTGTCGAAATTATTCCCCAAAAATGCACTGGCAATGTTTTCTTAACACAAAGATAAAAGATAAATGCGAATAAGCTCGGGACAAAGGCTGCTTCAAAAACTTCATAGGAATATTCTAGTGAAGTAAATCTCGTGAAAGGTGGTTTAAAGGAACTACATAACTACAAAGCTTAGTTCGTTTTTGTAGTTAGTTTTGTATTATTATATTAAAGTATACACCTATAACAAAAATTCTATTTAAAAAAATATCCATCTATCTATTTGTGTGGCTGAGGTAATTTTCCAAATGGCTCGACCGATTTTCACAGGACTTTCACTGTATGGTCGGTCGGCCCATACTGGTGCTACTGCCCCTAAAAAACTAGTTTTTTTTTAACTAGGGTTTTGTAATATAAATTGTAACTACTTTTTATAACGTTCAAGCAGCAATTGAGCATCTAATACTGATATCTATGAAACCTATAATCAACCCCAGATAAGATTAGAATTCTTTGTGGGGTTGACCACAGACCTATGTTGTTATCCATTAAGACTAAGCCGGAACACGCTAAAAATTATTTCTCACCTAACCCTTCAAACCATAACAAAGCGGCGCTTCACAACGCTATCATAAGACACAAATAGATTTAACGGTGGTGCTATCAGAATCAAAGTATGTTGCTATCTATGGATACCTACTAAGTCGGATCTCCTCTGATAAGAAATGTATGCCTACCATTCTTTCAAATCTTCAAACCATACTTCATGAGACACAAATAAGTTTCGCTGTGCTACCAGAAAGAGCTCAATTTCTAACATTTGTACCAAACTTCAAAATTTAAATTACAAAACAGCAAAACGATATTTCATTCAAAACGAATAAAGCCATCTAATACAAGAAGGCATTAAACTCAGCGGAGAATATATGATAATACGAAGCCATTAAAATTATGCTGCTTTATCACCCCCCATAGTTCTCCGGATTGTTTCGGATGCGCTAACAGGGGATTTATATTATTTATTGAGCTTATTTCGGTTTTATTTACATTCGTATGTTATCTGGTTATTCTATGTTCATAATAGGGCTTTCTATAAAAAAAGGTGAAAGATGGCCCCATGCTAGGACATTACCTGTGGGTGTTGTGGCTTCACAAAGATAAGCATAGAAACACGCAGACCCAGAACAGGAAATCTAAATTCATGTTTTAGGTGTCCGGCCAGGTATCGAATCTGGAACCCTGCGTGTCAGACCTATACGGTGAATGCT
Organism: Urbanus proteus proteus; assembly: GCA_018251915.1. Taxonomy (NCBI): domain Eukaryota; kingdom Metazoa; phylum Arthropoda; class Insecta; order Lepidoptera; family Hesperiidae; genus Urbanus; species Urbanus proteus. The sequence goes on from DWPV01006799.1 coordinate 5,136, forward strand.
ACACCACGCGCGTTTTTAATATTCTATATATTAATATACTTATAATCTAACATATAAGTAATAGCCTAAGAGGTAGAATTTCGATCTCTCTTATTATACTTCCGTGGTTCAAATTCCAAACATGCATGATCATTGATTTTTGAAAGCAAGAATTTTTAAATTATTAGGTAATTATGTCTTAAAGATTATGAGCGGGATATAAACAAAATTGGACAAAGTTGAAAGACAAGAAGTAATTTAAATATTTCACGAAGTAAAAACAAAAGTTGGTCAGACTTCCACGCACTACAAAAGATTGCGAGGCGTCACCCATCGGATAGTACAATGTTATAAAATGTACAGGCTTTATTCCTTTATTTCTATGGGTCTATCGCGGCTTCCGCAGGCTGCTGTGGTTGGCTACATGCCAAATTGTGCATGGTGTAATTTAAAAGCGGCGGCGATTCAATATACAAGAAATAGCAGGTAATACGTGGCCAAATTCAAATCACATTCGTCGTTCGAGTTCGTACAATCAACTATGTAATTGTATTTATTTCGAGTATCTGTTATCATAAATTTCTAATCAGTGTGCCTATACTCTTTGTAAAATATTACAAGTGTCATTACGGATAAATATAACTGTATGATTGTGACAAACGAATTTGGGTACACTCCGTGTTTATCCTTCCTCCATTGCACCACTCGCCGAAGGATAAAGTTCCATCCACATCAACTGGACCCGTGGCGGTCCTCCACGGTTCGGTTCTCGCAAACGTGAAAAATGTAGACGGAACTTCCTTTCGGCATTCCCGGAACGCTATGACATGGGGCTCTTCAAAAAAGGTGCGAAAAGAGCTCTCCTTCAAAGCCGGCGATGCATTGGCGGCTCTTCTGGTCTTGCAAATGTCCATAAGTGACGGTGACAACTTTCTATCAGGTACCCCGATTGCATTGTGGTTAGACTTAAATATGAAAATAAGTTTAGCTTTTTCTTTTACCTTATACCATACACCCGACCAAAGTTACAAACATGCGTCTAATCTATCGTATTGTAAATGAACAGAGTTTAAAATATAAGATCACGCTGAAAACTATATTTGCTCTGCTGTGTCGGCTTTGCCAATTCACTTGTTGAAGTGCTGGTATGCATTTTAAGTCGATATTACGTATGATTTGAGTCAACGCTTAGCTAATATTATATAATCATTAGGGATAATATATATTATATTAAAAATGCATAAATAAATCGATGCGATACTCAAACAGATAGGTAAGTGTATTTTGCTGTCTTTTGAGATTGTTGGTAGGATTTACACCTTTGTTTTAATGTGGGTAGTGGGTACGTTATATAATCAGATTTAAGTATTCATCAGTTTTCGAAAAGTAACTAGAAGTATTACTGTTTCAGTTCATGCAAATTTATTTATTGCATTAAGTATTGCGCAAGGGAAGGGAAGAGGATGGATGTGGATCCCTACAGATAGACATTAAGTGGACAGCGAGGCCTTTTGCTACTCTAAATATCACCAAGACACGGCCACTGTAGCAAATCATAACTGCCAATGAAATAAACACAAAACGCAAACCTAACCAGCAAATAATACTTAATCGAAAATACATTAACAACACTGAATGAAAAAAACAACGTACAAACTTTACGTTCCATACACTTACAAGATAACCCACAATACAAATCTCAAAACAAGCAAAAAACCAAACATTTTAAAAAGAAATAAAGATTCAGTAAGAGAAGATCCATTTATAGACATTAATAGAATTGTATACAAGAATTAGCTTAGAACAGCAGCTAACAAGATGCTAACTGTGCAGTGTCGCTTGGCTGAGCGCCAAGCACGAGGGTGCTTAGAACTGCTTAGAACTGCTTAGAGAATATGCTCGTTTGTTTTTGTTTTTTCTCAATAAACGTGGGTAGTCTTGAGATCGTGGGTAGTTTAACTCATACTGCTAAATTTAATATTCGTAATAATATTATCTTTAAATTTTACGGTTAGACTGAATTGGGCCGTGTAGGTGGTTAGGTGTAGTCTTAGTAGTTAAATATACCTAGATAAATGAAAAGTAAACTATTTACAAGTATAAGAAGGTTTGCTCATGGTTTATTTAAGTTACACTATGTAGGTACTATTATTAACGTTTCCATTGTAACATTCATGAAGTTAAGTGATAATGTGTAATGTAATATAAAAAAATTAAAAATTACGTAAGTTAGGTAAATTACGTAGGAACCAGTATTGTACAGTATCTATACAAATAAATCAAATTGTCTGTTTGTGATTTCAAAATAACAACTTTTTACTCAATGCATAAGAACGTATACACGATGCCTATAACAAAAATACAATTAAAAAAGTTTTTGTCTGTCTGTCTGTTTGGCTGAAATAATCTTTTAAACGGCTGGACCGATTTTTACGGGACTTTCACCAGAAGATAGCTGAAGATCTAAAACGTAACATAGGCTTCTTTAATTTGCAAAAAACCCAATAATGCTCGCGCTGTCGTGGGAGTGAAAGTCTTTATATTTTTTGCCTTTTTATTTCTTCTTTAACACGGGTGAAACCGCAGGTATCAGCTAGTAGTACAGTATAGTTTAATGTAAGAAAAAATAGTAATAGCGACTTAAGGTGTCATGTTTTATTTATCACGCCTTTTCACAGGGGATTACATACCAATGCCAGTAATATGACATAATACATTACAGCACTCAGAGTACCGAGCAAGGCCGTTCCATATATTGCGTTCAAAGATGAAATATATCAATATAAAAAGCCATACCAAAGCCTTGCTTAGAGGTAATAAAAATTGTGATAGTTAATCCTACTGACGATTTAGTCACTAAGTAAAAGGTAATACATCTAATGTATTTTAAATGTATAATGTATTTAAGAATGAATACGTATTTATGTATTTAAATGGATGCGAAGAGCTGGAGATCGAGCTCAGCGGCGTGCCTTGGGAGAGGCTTATGTCCAGCAGTGGACTAAAATGTAGGCTGATGATGATGATGACGTACTTAAGAACTGTACGTACTTATCTATTGTTTCATGCAGATAATCCTTGAAATAATAAATAATGTACATCAACACATACGAGTATCTTACTGAAATTAAGGGTTGTAGATTCCTCTGTGATTGAACTCAATTGGCACCACCGTATCACCTGTTTCTACCTAGCCGCAGTGTAAAATGCTGCTGTATTCTGGTTTAGGGTTTTTAGTGGTAAGAGAGAGATAATCCGAGGCATTTCAATTTATACTTCAGCTACATACATTGGATTTTTCATCGACTTCAAGTGAGATTATTATCTTATCTGGGCTTAATCATAGATATTTGTAATGGCAGTTATTTCTATGCAACATTAAATCAACATTTAATACAGAAGACCTCTCCGAATACTCCTAGAAATCCAAACATACTACAGTGACGTACAAAGACGGACTAAATAATTAGGTTTAGAACGCTATGCAGTATGAAGATAATAATGCAGTGTTTCTTGGCTTTTGGCTGGATGCCTGAGCTAATTTGTAACTAATTCTCATAAACTTGAGATTGCTCCTATTATTTTAACATTTGAATTAATTTTTAACATTATAATTCTAAAAAAGACAATTTTAATATGAAATTAAAAATTTTAAAGGGCTATGCATTAGTAATTAGTTTATGAAAACAATTATGATATTCAAAATAAATGATGGTAATGGATGATGATGATGATGGAATCTTGTCAGTTATTTTCAATACGGATTAGCCGAATTAGAAAATTTAAACCAATTATCGCAATAACTTTTCAGAAATTTAAGAAAAGTAGGGATAGCATAAAATAATTCAATCGTTTAGAACGGTGCTTACGGCAAGTAAACGCAAATACGTTTAAAAATGTAATCACCGTACGAAAAATAGCGAAGAATTTCACGCTAGAATCAGCGTGGACCAAAAAGCGTAGTTTAGTCAAAAGCGTGTGAGAGAAAATCTTCCGTATTCTAGTCACATCTAGGACGTTAACCGGAAACCGCGGTGCTATCCTTTTTATTTTCCTTTTCTCCAGCCCCGACATTACCGAGAGCAGAAACAATAAAGTGCCTCCGAGCCATGGACCTTTTCTAGATTAAATAAATCATCCGGCGTGTCAAAGGGTTCGATTGTAGGTCCCCTTTTAAGCTCTTCAAACTTGAGATAAGGACACTCCTAAGTAATAAAATGTTCGAGATAAGAATTTTCATCTTTACTTAGGTAATTTGTTCGTAAACAAGTCTCGTTTTATTTGATTTATGATTTAATGGTATTAATAATATCGAAATTGTTAATTTTCTTGGTATCAGTCCTTTGCAGCAGGAAACAATGACGTAATTGGAAAAGTTACGTAATTTGAGATGAAGATTAAGATACAACGAGCGATTCACTTTGATGAATGTTAACTGAGTTGGCATGAAACAGTAAACAGCACGTCAGGTTTAACAATAATACGAGATTTGTCTACGTCATTTGTAGTTTTTAATCAAAATATGATTTTTATATAATATCTTCATGAAATATAACGATTTTTGGAGGCTACTAGAAAAATATAGCGGCAAATATTTCGTAGAAAGTTTTTAAATTTCAAGTTGTGTTAGTTTTAATTTCATATATTTTACGTACTTGGTAGTAAGAAAAGTGTCCGTGTAATAAAAACTTTAAGGATCTTTAATATCCGAAAGTCGAAGTGTTTCGAAGTAATTCCTCGACCACTTCTTTCGAGAATCCCCACGATTCGTCATTCGATATCAGCAAAGGGCCTTCTCGTTACATTATTTTAGAATGTCGAATCCAATAAAAACCCACGTAGCTATAAAGTTAACTGTCTTATCGAAACCTAGTTACCATTTTATAGATCTAAGAGTGATTGCACAACATCCGATCCGATATTATACTTATATTTTTAGTAGGAAGATTCAAACTAGATATGCGTACTATGTGTGAAATTAAACATAAAATTTTATTGTGAATCGGTTTTTAGAATCGTAGGAAAAAACATCTAAAAATGATACTTTTTTTCACAGTGAAGAACATATTTGCGAAGAGGCATACAACAAAAAGTTCTTCATATTATTCTTTAAAAGTCTAGAAGTCTACTAAGATATAAAGCGAGCATAAAACATAATCGTTTAGGCTCACAAGTTCCTACTAACCCAGCCCTTAATTAGTAGTAAATAAGGACCATAACCAATTTCATGTCACGAAAAAAATTGTAAACACAGTAATTTTCTGTCACGAAAAAGCTAATAAACTAGTAGTCACAGTAGTTAAATAACATGCAATTGTGCATATTGCATCGTGAAATAAAATATTCTGGCAAGTATTCGAATGACAGTAGCGATGGATATTCTAAACTAAGCTTCCATTACCTTATTTATATTCAATCCGATACCGGATACCAATACGATACCGGATGGATATAATGGAGAAACTCGTAGGAAGGAATAAAATGACGATTCTAAAGAAATATAGTTTTCTGGGTATAAATCCTCAAGGATTACTACGGGCTAAGAAAACCAATAAAATTTGTTATCGCGAGTTTTGTCCGAATGGTCCAATTTTATAGCCCAATTCAGTTATCAGAATGAAAACCTTTGAAATCGAGTGCAGCTTTTCACTGAATGAAACGGGAGTTATCTTAGCGTACCTATTATTGTAGATACTATCTGATCCCCGCGGTTTTACCTGCGTTAAATAAATAAAAAGACATACATATTTAATCATAAGTGATACCCAGCGCTTCCGCGACAGCGCGCGCGTGCATCTAGAGCGCGCACTGTGGGGTTTTAGGAAATCTAAGTAGCCTGTGTTACGCCTTAGACCTTCAGCTAAATCCCAGTGAAAGTCCCATTGAAATCGGCCGAAAGAGTCTGTCTTTCGGCCGATTTTAACGCAGACAGACAGGCAGACAGATAGACGGACAGACAAAAAAAAATGCATTTTTGTTAGAGGTATCGTGCATACTTTCATATCCTATGAGTTAAAAATTGATATTTTGAAATCACAAACAAATACTTCAATTTTATTTATTTGTATTGATTATTAGAGCTTAGGTGTCATATACCGTGCAAGTTTTAGAA
>DWPV01006800.1:0-11226 GCA_018251915.1 Urbanus proteus proteus
GACTACTTACGAGTACCGTCTGGTCGAGTGGATGCTCGTTTGCTATCCAAATAAAAATACTTGGAGATGACGATTCAAATCAGTTTGATAAGAACTACGATCATTAAATTTATTACTAGGTACTAGGTAGAAACTCCTCGTGTAGGTATTTCCTAAATCCTAAAACAATGCATTCTTTCCTTGAACATTTGAGAACGCCAAAAAAACAGATAGAAACAGACAATGAACGTGCATGTCACATTGTTCTTACATTGCATTCGAAATTGCAATAAATACACCGTGGAAGTCTACTACGTACATATAGAAAAAAGAATGAAAAATACTGGCAGTACGGAAGATAAAACGTTCGATGTTGGTGCTTCACTTTACTGGGTGATATTTCGGCACGTTCGCGTATTGACTAACAAAATTCACTTCATGTCATACATCGGGCCTACATTCTTCAATTCGTTATGTAAATGTGCGAAAAATGGACTACGCATACTAGGACATTTCGGTGGAGATGTCTTAATCGTATGACGATTATGCACTTGCTAGCTAGCTACGTGGTTTATATGAATATAGCTGACATGCAAATTCTCTAGCTGATTGCTTAATGGATGCAAGCATTAGGATTCGAGATTCCGAAATAACCGAGTTGATTTTGCTTGCAGGATTTTGCATCACAAAGTTTATACGGTGACAGGTAATTTTAGGAACACTATTTTAGTAAGGCGAGGTTCGGGAATATTATAAATATGTAGGTATGTTAATAAATAATTAAGCGCTTTTGATAGACACAAATTATATGATTTTAGACTAGTATTATCGCGGAATTGATACATTTTGATATTTATTATGTAACGGGCACTCACGATACGTTTTGTTAATTATGCCGATTGGCCGATATGCCGATAGACACAAATTAATTTTATACACCCATACATAATGTTGGAAACCGTTGTTCTATGCAAGTATGCACACATACGAGATCGTACAGAATATAAGAATCCCAAATTAAAAACAGAGGAAAACTAATTGTTTACAGTTTACAAATAAATTTTGCCTATATTATTACAAGTTACAATATACATATGCTCATTACAATATGCGAATACATTTTTTTAACACTTACTTATATTTAAACCCAAACTATGTATATTTAAAGTATTAACATTATCCCGTACATTTCTCTTAACTATTATTTGTTATTGAATCGTAAGTTACTTAAGCTAAATAACTGTAAAGAGACGAATTTTCCACAGAAAAAAATATTCCTTTTAATTGAATTAATTCAGCAAACAATCTATTGTTACAAAGTTACAAAAAAAATCACGTTTTGAAAAGTTAAAAGTTAGCATAGTTAAATTGAATTTGGCTTTTGTTTTGTTTCTACAGGAACTTTATCCCTTCGCTCCGCAAACCTTAGCAACTTTCAAATATATTTTGCAACTGTGATCGCCTTTTTACGTTTTGTCACTAAAATTAATAACAAATAAAAGCAATAGCGCAATCTCCTTTGTTATTTACGCATTATAAATACATTTCAAAACGTCGCTGATAGAAACACTGTTTCAATTTGCAAAGTTTTTTCCACCGAGCTCTGTATTTAATACAACTCCATGCGAAGCCTAAAGGTAAATATCAGAATCAGATGCCAGATTAAACGGGTATAGCAGATGTGACAGAAATTCCTCACCATGCGTTTAATTGCTCATATTAGCTCTATATGGGCGATATATAAACTATTAACTCATGTAATCTCTAATTCGTGAAACTATCTTTTCCAACATACAGTGACGGATGGTAAGTGGCCACTGCAGCCAACGGGGTTTTTAATCAACTCCAGAGAGGATTATTGGCAAAAATGGGTGGAGTAGTAATGTCTCCGGAGTAAGGGTAGAACTCTTCGTGAGTCACCTTCCCACCACACTGAATGGCGGAAAGTCACTTGTCAACTTAATAGATGACAAATCGCTTAGAGTCGTATAATGGACGCCCGGTTCATTTTACAACTGTAAACAAAGTATTGTGGTTGTTTAAACTTTGAAAGCCGTGTGTGTTGTCGTTAAATAAAAGTTTAATAGCTTTTCCGCTTAACTTAAAGTAGTGGCAGCAAAGTTCAACAAAATAAGAGCGTAGAAGGGATGCGTGTCGTTTTAAACATTTATTAGATGATATGCTTTTGTGATATGATCTAAATAAAATCCTAATTATTATGAATGTGAAAGTCGGTTTATTTGTTTGTTTGTTTGTGACGCCTTCACGCTTTAATTGCTCAACCGATCGTTATAAAATTATGCACACACATAGTCATCCTGAAAAAACGTTTTACTCCCGAAGGATAGAAAAGTATCTTTTATACCTACAACCTACCTACACTAACTACACTAACGCGAGCGAAGCCACGGGCAAAAACTAGTTTATTATAATTGTCATTACTGTGATATGAATTTAAATTATTTCTTTTTTATTGATTTTTTTTAATAGTATGGACGTAGCCTGCGAACATGCAGTCCACGTGACTAAGTTGGAACGCCTCGTATAAGTACCTATGTCTGCTGAAGATGCGTTACGTCTTCAAATATTAATGATAATTTACTGCATTACAATAACTATTTACTTTTCTAATTTACAAAGTAACTTTATGGCTCGTTTGGAAAACGTCAAAAATTTATAGCCTCCAAGTCGCGTGTCGTAGGTAACAATGACCTTTGATCCTGTCGGTTCCGTGTGACGCGCGTGTACAATTTCCAATCTAATATTTTCCCTCCACGTCTATAGGAGTACGAGTTCAATAAGGGAACGCTTGGATTACATATTTTGAGCGTGGAAGATGTGTGTCACATGAATCATAAACACAAACACGAGTACAGCCGCCTGGAACCGAATACAACGTTAGACTATACGGGTATTGTATATAAGTCAACTGGTAAGGAGCTAGTTGAACAATAGAATCAAAGCGAAAGATCTTAACTATAGTAGTAAGAGTCTCAAATTGCATTGTTTTGTAAATGTATAATATTTTAAATATGAAAGACATGCTTATGATAATCTTGAAGCCATCTTGGTATTTACGATCATGATACCAAAAACCAAATGCCAAAAAAAATGATGATGAAGGGCGGAAAATTGAAATAGCGTTACAACTGATATACGATTGATAGAAGTTACGACAGTATTTATTTCAATATCTATCTATCGATGTGTCTATATAATTGTCATCGTCATAGTTTGTGTTTGTTTGTAACCCCAGCAGTGTCACGTCACTGTGATTGTAATTTGCATTTTAAATTACCTGATGTCTAAATATTGGATCATTTGTGAATAAGCGCAGCAACTAATAAAATGTTAAATATAAAAATGCTAAAAATCTTATTGGTGGCGGCGTTTATTGTCTAAAAGCAGCATATTATCTTACAATCTACTAATGTTACATGGTCGCTGCCTCTTTAGGACATTATACATAATAAATGTCAGCGATTGCCAAATTATTAAAGATACTTTATACCAGAACACAGCAGCGCTTAACGCTGTCGTTATAAGGCAGAAGCGGTGGTGAATCAAACTTCTAACATACAACTGGAGCAGCGATAGGAGGCGGTTGCCTCTCTTGTGCACGCTAGTAAATAGACACTGACGCAGGCATTCACAGAAAATTAAATCAAAATGAGACTAGTTTGTAAAGACAATTTCAAAAGCGTTTACTTCCGAGAACTGAGTTACAAAACTTATATTGCTACCTTCGCTTTACCACATTTAATGAACGCAACGGAGATACAACACCAACATGAACTTTGACTGCTCGTCAAGACGGTGAGGATCTTATGTATTTTATGTTCATTTGATGATAAAAGTAACTGCCACCGATGAATACCTGAAACAGTTCTATATACAACAGACGTTCTACCTTTACTTTTAAAATTCAGCTTCTATTAACATAATGCGCAAGAATTGCTTTAGGCTAGAAATAGGTGTGGCGATACTTTCCCAAAGTATATTTGCTTCTACCTTTAAAAATGATCGTTTGATAAGAATGTGATTAAAAAAATTACTCAACATCAAAGAATAGTGTTAGAGCATAAATTCTGCCCGAACTTATTGTACTATACTTAAAATTAAATCATTCAACATTCATAAAATTCTTTTTTACAATACAATATCAAATACAAAACTAGCAATTGAGAAAAAACACAGAAAATTAAAAATATGCGTCTGTCATAATTTTATTTAAAAAATGCGTGAAAAATATTTATAAACTCATTCATAACATCGCGTTATGCTGTTTTTTGCAAGTGGAAACGTGATTGCAGACTATACGAGGCAAGTGTAAAAGAAAAAGGCATTAATGAAAAATAAATACGAATCTAAAGCTAGTAACCTCTACGCCGGCATCATGAAGCCACGCGAACAAAATAGGTACCAACCTACTCGTATGTTGGGTCCGTAATGAATATGTTAAAATGTACGCAAATAACATATAAAGCTCTGCGGCTTTATATTTTAACAGATACTAGCTTTTGCTGGCGGCTTCGCACTCATTAAATTACATATAAACCTTCCTCTTGAATCAGTATATCTAATTAAAACCGCATCGAAATGCCTTGCGTAGTTTTTAGATCTTCAAACATATGGATAGACAGTGGAAAGCGACTTTGTTTTATACATAAAAAGGGATAACTTATACAGATCAAGCTGTAGTGAACGTTTAAGGAGATCATTTAAATAGAGCCTTAATTACCATTAGTAATTTTGTACTTATCTAATATTCTCTTTAAGCCGTATAACCGTGATGATCTTAGTATGTCGTACATATTTAATCTTAGACATATTCGTATGTACCTAATTTATACAATCTCAAGCATGTGATCAAGATAATTATCTGGCCATGTACACATAATTTTGTGCCTCTAACCGAAAATATGACCTAATTAGGAAAATTTATCTTCATTAGCACAAAATAAAGTAGGTATATTTTGTTTGCCGTTTATGTTTAATATCTTTCAGAAACCATAGTCATTGGAAATTTTGTATCATTTTTTAATATTTATAAATCTTACAATATAAATGTGCATATTATACGTTGTTGAACAGAATAAAATTTCTTCAATAATTTGAAAATGACCACCTGCTACGAAGTTATGATGGAAGGAATTTATCATAGTTTCTTTAATAACATATAGAGGAGGATTTTTAACAAACCATGGTAATTATAAGCCACAAATAGCAAACCTGCAGTAATATTAATTGAATTTGACATACTTTTTAATATATACAATGCACATGCGTTTTAAAATATCATTTTGGAAAGACCAGCTATCTTTTAAAGAAATCTACAAGTTTTTCTCTTCAAATATACCTACTACCTATACTCTGAATTTCTGGAATATCTATTAAATAGTTTTTAAACTTACTATTTACAAATTATTTGTAAAAATTAATAATAATTAAATACGTAGCAAAAGTCTACCTATAACCAAAACTTCAAATTTAACGATAGCCATCAAAATAGGTCGGTATGAAAACAGAGCGAAAGTCCAAGTTTCTTGTTCCGTCGTTGCACGGTAGTAGCTCAATTTAGATCTTAAAAACACGAACTTAAATGAAAAGTAAAACACTTAGCAGAAACGTTATTTGACTTGTTTCGTTCAATGCATTCCGCAAAAACATTGCTATTTTTAAATCGGTGACGCCGTTTGAGAGGTCTCCTGGAAAGGAAACAAATTTGCGATGAAATAGCTCTCTCGAACTTAGACTTCAAATGGAAGCCTTTTGGAACCTTAAATGCACAAGTTATATCATTAAAAATAAAACTTGTAAGAGGCGGTCTTTTGAACAGCGCGAGAAATTATTTTGTAAATAGATTTTGCAACAGCATAAGCTGTGCGCTGCGTGTGAAATCGGTCGTACCTGTACTAACAAGAAATTCTATTTCACTATTCTACCATTTGCAACGTCTTTACCATGTTCATCATTTAGTTTGGTTTCTGTAAACCAATAGTCGTGAATAGTCTTGCCGCTTATTCACGGCGGTGTTTACTTTGTGTAAAGGATGTATCAAAAGGGCTTGCAGCCTATGAACGGCAACTCCATATAGTTCAGAACTCCTCTCCGAAACCGAAGACAAAGCGTTACTAGTCTTGACAACCGATACGAGTCACAAGGTAAATGTGTCTTACTATACTATTCACACCTGTGATTCATATCAATTCAAATCATTCAATTCAATGACTTATTAACTTCTTATCCGTCCTTAAATGGATAATTATTAGGATAATTGCTAGAATAAGAATGATGGTAAGGAGTAACTTAATTTAATTAATACGGCCACTGATGAATATTGACACCAAACACCGTTTAGCAATCGTAGGGTGAAAATCTTTATATATAAAATCCTTTGTCCTGACTTACTGACTGATTCATCGTCGCCGAGCCGAAACTATTGAAGATGAAATTTTTGAAAGGGGTATTTCTTATGATGTAGACGTCAGCTAAGAAGTGTTTTTTTAATATTCCACCCCTCACGGTGTTAAATAGGGATGAAAGTGTGTATGAAAGTCCGCAAATTTCAATGCAAACTTAATGAAATTAAAAAAAATCTTGTTAAAATAATGAAATTTATGCTTCACTGTTTTTTTTTTTCACTGGAAATTTCAACCTCTGAATGGAGAATAATTGGCAAGTCCGCCAATTTTGAGGCAAGGTCTATATAACTTAAAAATCATGAGTTATATTCTCTATTTTAATCCCTAAAGGAGTAAAATAATTATGGAATATAAGAATATAACTCAATGAAACTCAGTATTTAGCTTTTTGATAAATTGAGCGCGCAGGAATATTCTGTATGTATACCTGACACTATTGTATAGATAATGTACTTCAGTTTTAATTATTGATTAACATAATAATAGTTTTATGTAATCTAAGTTACTTACAATATTATGGGTTTTATTGGTATTAACGCTATTTGTTGGAAGTCACTGGCAATGGGTTAAATGGCACCGTCTTAACTAAAAACGCAATAAATAATAACTACCTTTATTTACAATGAACGAAAATATATTTTTCTATAAGCTTACTAGATGTGTGTAAAAACATATTTATCCAGAATTGGCTACATCATACTTTTTGTTTAAAAAACATCCGATAACTCTGTAAAAATATTTTGAAATGGAAGTCATACTGAGTTTAGTTTATTGCTGTTACTAGGCACTTCATTTGCGTGGACTTCAAAATTGGGTATAGTAGCCCTAAATAATAATTGTGCGAAAAATAACAAAAAATACCTAATGGTATGAAAAAATCACCTACTTTATAAAATTATAACAATATTAATATAATAATTATAGTCCCATTTTAGAATATGTTGACTCCTTTAAAGTTTGGATGTGACGGGGCAATGTTTGGATGTGACGGTACTTCAGTCGTCATAGACGAGATCCTGGTGTGTTTAGTCCGGGAATTCCCGAAGGAGCAGTGGCCTCTAAATTATCCGCAAATTGCATCAAACCCAAACTAATTTTCATTTATCGCCATTCTATCTTTATTATAGTTATTTCAATTTATATACAGATATTTTAATTTTTTTTCGTAGCGAGTGAAATCGCGGGCTACAGCTACTAATTTCTAAAAATCTACGACTCACCGTGGGGAATTAATTTACTATTTATATAATTACTTTACTTACCAAAACATTGCGATGACTTATCACAAAACTACTTTTAGTGTATCCTAATAAAAATGTGATAACCTAGTGGTTGTCTAATGGGTCTCGACATATGGAATTCCACGCAAAATTTAAGTATCAGTTGTCTTAACTGTAAATGAAAACATTCTAAATGACAAATATGCTGTTGACTACACATGTCAATGGGTGGCAGTGGTCGTTTACCATCAGTTGAACTGCATGCTCGCATAAAAAACGACTATATTTTCGTTGCTTTTTCACTAAACATGTAGATCCTCTAAAAGTTTTACTCTAGTGACTTACCTAGTATAAGATCTGATGCTTGCCATCTGTTACACACCGCTATTTATCTTGATATTCAAATATTGAAAGATGACATATTGTTAGGAGCTATTCGTTTTTTCGTAACAGCACTGACCTTTTTTTGGGAATTAATATCAAATTACTCTATCACTACCGTAACTATACTTATTCGAGTCGTTCCAATTTAGCCCTAGGGGTTAAAACGCATCTGTGCCGACCTATGGTAGGACTGCGTTCTTACCTGAAGTTTATTACAGATTATCATGGGCGGCAGTGGCCACTTACCATCAGGCTGCATGCTCGTTTGCTACTTCCATAATATAAAAAAATCGAAGACTTACAAAACACCTCGCGTAAAAGTGTACGGCAGTATCAAATAACGTCAAAAGCAAAACGACAAGTTTGTTCACAATCTCCATTTCTGTTCTTCAATGTTTTTTTCCAATAGCGGTTTGCGGCTTCCACTGTACATTCCTACATTTGCAACCGACTCTCTAATCGGGTCAGTGCATTACTGTAGATTATATGTAACACTAAGGAAACTAGATACCCGTCGTAATAAAAAGTTAGAAGCTGATTCCAAACTGTTTTCTTTTGTAATTTCGCTTTGTTCGGATCGCAAGGAATTCGATATCATGTTTAATTAATTTTGTTTACGATTGAAAATATTTTCTGCCCGTCGTTTCTCAGCACAATGCCAGTCATCTTGTCAGTTATAAATGTTTAAAATGATATTATTTCAACCTTGTAATCCGATAATAACCTCCACGGGTCTCTTATCAGTATTACGTCAAACATTCAATTAGCATCAGAAGACTTATAACTTTAAGTATAACGGGTTAAATATTCAACAATGTTGCATATGGGATAAATCATTTATGTTTTTCGCATCGCTGCCATATTTTCTTCGGAAGCAACAGTGCATTCCGTACTCTATCGCGGCTTATGAATTCCATCCGGCATTTGCGGGTTAATCTTCGTTCCAAGAACGTCGCACTACAT
Organism: Urbanus proteus proteus; assembly: GCA_018251915.1. Classification (NCBI taxonomy): domain Eukaryota; kingdom Metazoa; phylum Arthropoda; class Insecta; order Lepidoptera; family Hesperiidae; genus Urbanus; species Urbanus proteus. The sequence goes on from DWPV01006800.1 coordinate 8,972, forward strand.
TCACATAACCACAGTTATGCACGTAATCTCAGTTGCAAGTGCCTAATACGTAACAAATAAGTATTACCACACCAAGTATTGCCCGTCTTCTTAGACCTCATCCTTCTTAGTTCTGTATATTCTTAGTAGCAACGCATCTGTGATCGACTTCAGATAGAACCCGTGTTCTATATGCTTGCTTACATGTGTCTATCGATGGCAGTGACCACAGACAAACTGCACGCTCGTTTGCCACTTCGATCTTTTAAAAAAAACAAGCAACTACATTGATCGAACTTCTCAAAAGACGTGATTCTAACATTCAGTTGATATTACATGACATCGCTTACCTTATTTTAATTAGCAGATACTCGAATCAGGATTTATAATAACACGCGTTGCCACATACAATATATGAAAGCTGGTAACAGTTAATTAAAATATATGTCGACGGGCGTATCTGTCAACCTGATTGCAACAAAGTTATTATTTAGAGCTCAGCAGCAACTACAAACGCGACTATATGCGTTTGTAGGTACCTGCTGAATGTCACAGAGTTGCGTGATGCGCTCTATATAAGCCAGAGCTCTCATTACGTCGTGATTGGATCTAGGATGAACTGTGTTCGAGTGTAGTGTTAATTCAACCCGTTCGCTGTCCACGGCTACTGATTTGGTGCTCGGTTAAAGCCGTTTGGAACTTCGGTAAATGTTTGCGTTGGTACTACAATTCGGGTGACTGTTGACGTTGATGCTTTCATATTCGGCCGTTAGTTTTAGAAACATATGTAGGTAACATATATATTAGGTAACATAGGTCAAATACCAATTAGTAATCGTGGATGGTGTTTCTACCGCGGACTAGAGGACTAACGAGACATCAATTTCTGCTTTATAAGTACCTATGTTTTTTGATCTGTAACAAACCCCGGTTAAGAGGTGTTCCAACATGATACTCAAAAGTAGGCAAATATTAAAGCTAATTTGCTAATAGTAATAAAACAGGACTACTTAAAAAATAATCTACTAGAAATGGTAAATCTTGGTAAGTTTAACTTATCTGAGTCCAGACAACTACTGCAATGATATGAAAAAACAAAGACAATATTCCATTCACTGCAGTTTCTCATTAGCTTTCTGCGACATAAAATATCACATTTGAAAATCCGTTTCTGTCGCGGTACCCGTAATTGCGAATTGCAGAAACGGCTGTTTGCTGGTTCTCGGAAAAACCTCTATTGTCAAAGTTGTAGTCATAATTTATAATACAGCTGTTGTATGTATGTATGTTGTTTGAACCATCATTATTATCTGTGTTAGTAACAAGTAATGCTATGCGATTATATTCATAGAATTATTATAGTTAGAGAAGAGGAGCCTGCCTAAATCGTGTCCATTGAAAAAAAGAGAAAGCAACGGAGGTTATCTTATCTTATTAAGGTGTTAGACAAAGATAAGTACTGGTCTGTCATCTTTCCTCTATTATTTATGGGCCACTCGCACAGACGAACTTGCCTATGGCTCTCCTTCTCTAAGTATAATAAGTCTATGACAGAATCATAGAGTTGTTATATTCAGAAATCACTCATCATACTGAATAGTGCGCAGGAATTTTGAAAACATCTGTATGCGAATTATTGTAAAATAATGTAAGATAAAATAGGCATACAAAGCTACGAATATATTAATCAGATGTTATTTTTTAAATATTTTGTTGCCAAAGCGAATACCATTTGTATTATGAATTTTAGTTATTCATGATAACATGTTAATCACGTCAGACAATAATACAAGAAAAATACATATTTGTTGCACTTGCATGACCTTGTACATACTCATAATGTTAATCAATTAGAATATATTTTGTTATTCTGTGTAATCTCAATGTTTCAATCTAAGATGGACGAAGAATTGCTATAAAGATGCCAGCGAATAAAAGGTATAAGAATAAGGGTTTAAGAATGAAGGTGTAAGATAAAGGGTATTGTGACGGCAATTGTAGAACTCGGAAGTGTCGGAGAGTTAGGCTTGCTACGTGGAAAGGAAGAGATGTAGAGTAGTTTTGTGAAGGTATGAAACGCGGTAAGGCAGACATCCTTACACAGACATGTCAACTAAGTTCTTAGGGATACGAATGCATCTGTAATCGACTTCGGTTTGAACTCTGTTAATCCTATTAGAACGATGTCAGAAATGACATCGTTCGCAAGCTTCATCTTTGCTCTTTCGAGTTGCTGGGTGAAGATGTTCGAATACGCCACGTTTAATGCGTGCGCG
>DWPV01006801.1:0-11224 GCA_018251915.1 Urbanus proteus proteus
CCTCGGGAGTAGTACGTTTTTTCGGGATGAAAGGTACTCTATGTCTTTTTCTGGACCCGTTACTATGTGTGTGCAAAATTACATAACAGTCGGTTAAGTATTTAAAGCGTGAAGGCGTAACAAACAAATAAATAAACGGACTTTCGCATTTATTATAATTAGGATTATTTTATGACAACCCGTGTGGTGAAACGGTCACCATATCAGTCGGCATTGTATATTGATCAGTATACAATGCATTCCGGGTTTGATTCCCGGCCAGACAGATATCTGAATGATGAATTTAGATTTCTATTCTGGGTCCGGCTGTTTGTGTATTCATCTTTGTGTGTCTATGGCACCCACGACACAGAAGATAATCGTAATGTGGCTATGATACACTCATAGCCACATTACGATTATCTTGTGTCGTTTTTTTTATTATCAAACCATTATGGATTGAAAAAAAAACTTAAACTCAGAATCTCATCCTGCCCATACAAATGACTAGCCATATTTAAAGCACAACTGGAAACTAAAATAAAATGTTTGATTAAAGTGTGGGTCACATTTGAATCAACAATTTAAATCTCTTCTAGCGCTGACCACTCACCAACCCAAGGACTACATGTTGATCATACATTCATTATCATTTTTAATTACATAGTTACAAACATGAAATAAAATAATGTACAGGTAAATACAAACAACCTGCATATTACATCTAGATCTGCTAATTATATTCATGATTAAAATAGACACATCATACTCATGATCAAAATAGGTATTATTTATGTGAGAGCCATTATTCTATTTCTTGTAAGAGTTTTTCAGTTAAAATTAGATAACAAAAAGCATTTATTTAACACTACATTTGTTATGTAGCTTTGCCTGCTTGGGTCCAATTTAATGTGGTAAAGAAGATTCTGTAACACAGAATCCAGGTCATGAACTATTGGAGTGTTAAATTTTATCTGAATAGTATCTGAATACACTAGTGTTTGCATGATAGACTTACAATCCATCCATCTAATATCTCAAAACTTTCACATTTAAAATTTTGTCGACCCCCGTGGCGGAACAGTCCCAGGTTTGATTCCCGGCCAGACAGATATCAGATTGATGAATTTAGATTTCTGTTCTGTCTCTGGGAGTTTGTGTATTAGTCTTTGTGTGCCATGGTACCCACGACACAGGAATTTTGTGATGCTGTTACAAATCATACTTGTCTGCAGTGATCCAACTTATAGCCCTCAGGGGTAGCAACATATCTACGACCAACCTTACAATTCTTATCTTATCTGAAGTTGATTACAGATGTCCATGGGCAATATTGCCCACCTACATCAGGTGATTAGCATAATCAGCTAACGTTTCCTATTTCTCATCATACAAAAAAACTTGTTTAATTAATGTATCTGAAACAGGTTTTATAAATAAAATCAACTAGCTTCAAGTGTGAAAAAGAAATATGTTTTTTTTATCATTCAAAATGTACACAATTACTTTGAACTTTATATAATCTGTGTTAAAATATTCATTAGTTTCTAAAACAAGATCAGTACATAATAGAATATGAATGCAGATTCTACTAGTCTACTATCAATGTTTATATTGTCTACAACTTTTAAAAATTAATATTAGTCTATCAGCCGAGAGATTTTATATAGTAGAGCGCAACAAACGTTTAAAAATAGAACTGCATGTTGTTTTTTTCTAGAATTGTTCACTTGTGGTTCGGCTTCACCGCTTTCAGGTCAATTGATATTACGATATTGCAAAAACTACTCAACTAAACGGGATATTTTGCGATTGCTTGCGAAAAAGATACTTTTTTCCGCTATGCATTACATTTAAATACTTTTTAAACGTTCTCTTCTGCCATAGCAGCCATAGTAATGGCAAATGTATCCTCAAATATTTATTTTTAATATTATTTACAAACCATTTCCGTTTTCAATAAATTGAATATTGCACTTACCTCACCGCTCGGTATACTTTTCACTTTGTGAGAACCAATCTCTGTTATATCAGTCGTCATTTTTGCAAATAAATTGCAAAATTTCCGAAATGAATGCAGGATTATAAATTATTATCAAATTTCGCGCACAGAACTAGAATTTTATTGCGTTCGACCACTGGCTAGTGGATTGCGTGCTACTGCCAATCACAAAGTACAGCTATAAAAATTGACACTGACATTGACAGTTAAAACGACTTTATGCCATGTCCACAAGTTGGCATAAATAAGCTGCAAACTTTAAAGTTGAACTTTTGACTTGATTTTGAGGTTTAAACATCGCCATCCACACGCTTGTGAATGTGTTAGCATTAAGTATGGTCTAAAGAGGCAAGAGTTATATACATAGACACAGAGGTTGGGTCATTAAACTCAACTCAACTCAACTCATTAAAATCAACTTTAAGCTAAAGTTATTGTTATTTTTTGCACAAAACATACTATACGAAAATATGGCAAATAAGTTAGAAAATATTAATTTCCTTTGCTAGTTTTAATGTTTTACCAAGTCGCACTCCGCCCATCACGTACCCTGTCACCACAAAAGAAGCTGTACCTAGTATACTTAGTATAATTGTACAAACGTACTTTGTGAAATCTATCATCTGAGTGTGCATAGACACGTTGGAAGCGCTTGCAATTTGTTCCAAAAAATTGAAATTTCTTCAAAGCCTCGATCGTATGCAAACCCAGACAAACAAAAAAAAACATTATCCATATATTTGACGCTTATTGAGATTTGACAGAGTGTGGACGAGGTATTACACTTATAGTATTGCCACCCTCCAACGAATTAACATAAAAACTCCCGTATGATACAAAATTTAAAAGTTCGATTTCGATTCGATATACTTAAATCGTTCTACTTCTTTTTGTTGTTTTATTTAGATGTCATATAAACTTATTTTTCATGTATCTTTAATATTATACACATAAAAAGTCAATAAATTAACATGTTGTTGGTATTGCAACTTCTTCTAGGCAAGCGTGTTACATCCTGGGCTGCATCTCACTCTACAAGTAAGATCGCAGCCAAACGTAAGCCTATTGTGAAATAAAAATAAAAAAAAATTGCACGTTTATATTGACAACTAATTTGGGAGAACCTTCAAAGGTGCGATCATGATCAGTTGAAATAAAACACGAATGTTTTAATACAATTAATTAAGTAAAAATGATGATAGTGCCGTAATATACAAACTATAAAGAGTTCCATAACTTTGTGCCTACTCATTACTTGTAAAATCAGCATAGATAACAAAAGTGCACCACTTTAAACAGGGCTGTACGAAAAAACATCTTTATTATGTAAAGTTTTATTTTTGAAAAAGAGAAAAAATTCGGTCTCAGTTTTCTGCAACATAGGCAAGATTTCTAATAATGGCAATTTTTTTAACCATTTACGTTATAGTTGCCAGGATTACATATCAATAAGTTTAAATTTTATTTTTACCTAATATATTTATTTATTTACTCCTCACTTGGTTTCGTGTGAATTTATGCGTTTTTTATTTATGTGTTATATTAAAATAAGTTTTTATTATTAATCGATTAGTTTTATCTCAGTTTTCAATTACCAAAACAGCCACTCACAAAACGGTCAAAATATGTCATTTGCTCATTGGTGGTTTTCGCTGTTTACTCTCCTCTCGTAAATATCATTGGTCAATTGACAGCTTTAAGTTGCAATTGAAAACAGTAATCGGCGTCCATTCCATTATTTCCATTGGGACTTTGATGTACAATTTTTCCGTTTACCAAGTTCCGACGTTTGTCGATTTGACGCATTTAGCTGTGGCTTTAGTGAATTGTGTCAGTTTGTCCGCGTGTTGCGCCGGTTTGGATCTAATAAGAAAACTAAATGTAAGTAATTAAGCTGTTTATTAATTTATAGGCGTATTTACATGACATTCGCGATGTTTTTGACGAAAATAACACGTACCAGGTTTAATAAGAACAATTATTGTAAAATCTCAATTGACCTTGTTTTTTGTTCGCTGATTGATTTTACATGCCGCTCGGCGCCTATTCCGCGCTATTGTCACTGCTATTGTTAAATAATTGTCAGTTTTCCTAAACTTTAATTATCAAGTCTGGATTTTTTTGCATGTCACTTACTCGCGTCTTGTTTTCTAAGTAGGTAGGTATGGAAACCTTACGTCATGGTTATAATCATTCATTGTAAATTGTTATAAGTAGTTAAGTAGGTACCTACGTTGAAACACGACTAGATTAGGTTAAGTGGTGACAGAACCAGGTTCGAATCCTACACACGCAATGGAATTGTTGAGAACATGTGTATATTGGAATTTTATTCGTCGTCGATCCATTATCGTCCCACTGCTGGGCTCGGGTCTCCTCTCACTGTGAGTGATTGATGCTATAGTTCACCATGCTGGCCAAGTGCGAATGGGTAGTCTTCTCACACCTTTGAGAACTTTTAACTCAGATGTGCAGGTTTCCTCAAGATGTTTTTCTTCACTGTTAAAGCAATTGATAATTGATTTCTAATTTTCTAAACACACAATTTCTAAAATAGATGCGTGCCTGGTATTTGAACCTCGGACCCCTGATTAAGAGGCCAAGTTTTAACGATTAAGCTATCACTGCTCGCTAACATAGAAGGAACGGTCAAGTACCATGTGGTACTGGTCTTAGTTAGCTCTCCCTTTCTGTCACTGGATGCCGCATCAGGCGACTACAGATAACATCCAAGATATGAGCAGCGTGGTTTTCTGTGTATCACCAACACCCACTGTGGTCAGCAACTCGCACATTAAGTGCAGTGACTATTAACTAAAACCACCCATTCTAATATCCATTAGCCAGTGAATAAAGGACAATAATATTTCCTCAGTTTTTCATATAATATTCAAAGATGCTGTACTTAGATGCATCCTGACAAGAATAGTAGGACAGTTGACTTACAGGAAGACGGAAAAAACGCTTAAAACTTTAAACGCTTTCTAACATTCATAGCCCCTCAGTAGAAATTTCTGCTGTTTCATTGGTGCCATGGACACACACATACACCAAAACCTAGACCCAGAACAGGAAAGAAAATTCATCAATTAGAATTATTTCTGACCAGGAATCGAACCTGGGACCTATTGCGCATCAGACTGGTATGGTTACCGTTTAACCACGCAGGTTGTCATATTATTGATGATAAAATAAAAAAGGGTTGGTTTTAACAGAGTTGAGCCCTTTGTTTCCTTATTAAATAGTATTAACAACCATTAAATCAATGAACAAATACCAACATCATCTTTACACTATATTCATACCAAACGTTAATATGTTGATAACTTGACTTGTATAATTTTGTTTAATTCTACATTAGGTCTTTCAAAATATAGTAAAATTATTTAAAAATATGCTTATTATCCGAAAATTCCAACTATATCTTAGTTGGAATTTTTGGATAACATAATAATATTGCAATAAAAATTATTTAAAAACATAAAACAATGATTTACAGTTAAAACTCGAAGTTTAGAATACCCTGAAAAATGTCCATTTTCGACTTGTCAACTTATTCACGCCTGGTATGATATTACAACTAATATAAAGTTTCAAATTATCTTGGCATGGATATAAAAATGTCACGAAAATAAATATTTGGCAGATGTTTCCTATTCCTCTCATTTCAAACGAGTATCATTGTTTTTACTTCCCATGCGCAAAGAAACTTATGTCTATGTGTGTCATTGGCGGCTTTTTGTGTCAAAGTTAGGTTTGAAACAAATTAAAAAAAAATTCGCAAGCATATCTTGGTCAAGGATAATTTTCACAAAATGTGATTTTACTAAGAATAGTTTTCTACTTGTCACAATAATTCATACGAACTTCATTATGAGGTCCCAGAAATGCCAAATTATTGTACTTACTCATTATTCATTCAACTAAACCATTTTTACATAGTAACAGTTTCATTTCAATGCAACAATTAGAAGTAGGTTAAAATTTACATCCAAGGATTTTTTTAACCATCTTATATTTATATTTAATTGTATATAACAATTCTACAATTTTTGTATAAACTAAAAAATTAAAATTATTCAAAGTATAAGAAAGTATGATAAATTAAATAACTATATTTAAATATAAAAACCTGCATCCAAATTATCCCTAGGATGAGTTCCCCGAATGGTGGCAACATTATCTCGTTGTATAGCGAGGCTAATTCGTTGGCCGAGGTATGTGCCAGCCCTCTAGTCATTTGTTAACTCTATCAAACGTTTAGAAATATGCCTGCAAAATAATCCAGCATGAGATCCCCACAGTTTCCCCCATGGTTTCAACACCATATGGTAGAAATATGTAGTCTTTAATAAGATCTGCATATTTCTGCAATTTCTTGATTTCCGTGTTAGTTGCAAGGACATCGGCTGCCCTGCAAAATAAATAAATAAATAACGCTTCACACTCATAGCCCCACATTAGGATTTTCACCTGTGTCGAGGGTGCCATGGACAACACACAACACAAGGACACACCCAGACCAAGAACGGAAATTTAAACTCATCATTCAAATTTCCGCCTTGCTAGGAATCGAACCCAGGACTCTCGGATTAGTGGTGCGGCGTGTGAACCATTGCGCCATCCGGGTCGTCAAGTATTAAACAAAGTCGCTTTCTCTGTCCCTATATCCCTATGTATGCTTAAATCTTCAAAACTACGCAACGGATGTTGATGCGGTTTTTTTCAAAAGATAGATTGATTGAAGAGGGAGTTTTATATGTATAACAGCATCAGTTTTTTTTGTAGTATATTTTGCTGATAGCATTGCATCCGTGCGAAGCCGGGGTGGGTCGCTAGTACTATGTAAATATGGAGTCGTAATAGATTTAGGTTTGTATTGTATAGATTTATTATGAACGGTTTTGAATATTCTTGTACAAATATCTTTAATAAACAGGTCGGATAGAAAACATTTTTTATGAACTGACATTGGACCTTGCATTGACCTCAGAATAAAAGCAATGTTAAAAATCACATTAGGCAACTGATTTGACAATGAATGTATATTAGGAAGTCTTTTAGAGCCCTTTTTAGCTTAGCATTAGAGGAACCAAAGTTCTGTCTTATAACAAGTGTTAAAAGCAGTTGTGGTTTAGTTTGAAAGAAATAAGGGTGACATACATATCCAAGTCATTCCAACTTATTCCTCAGGGGTAGCAATGTATCTCTGGTTGACCTCAGTCAAGATTATTATATTATCTGCGCTTACTCGTAGGTGTCCATTGGTAGCAGTGGCCACTTAACATCAGATGGACTGCCGGCTCATATGTTACTTATATCCTATAAAAAATATTCCTTCCACATATTTTGCATATTCTAAAACTAGTATATATTTATAGTGTGAGAGATATGTAAATCTATATATTTAAAATGTATTACCGCAATGAATCAGCAGTTATGACATGCCTACATTACACAAACCAGTTTCGGCTACGTTTTATCGTTTGCGCACGAGGTTCTGTGAATGCTATATAAATTAGGTAATTGTTTGTGGTTTCGGTTAAATATACAGTACAGGGCGAGTATAGGTAACAGGTAGTTCAGGTAACTACTATAAGGCAATCATAGGTCTACTCCGGAGGCCCCTCCAAACCTATTTCAGCCTTATGTAGGAAATGTTAGGCATTTCGTTTCTAGTTTGAAAGATGTAGCAAGGTAGAACTTCTTTAACATAAGGGCATATGGTGTCCGTATCCAGGGCCCCCGACCTAGTGATCTCTAAACACCATTTTTTTAATAATTTTGCATACACTAAAAAAGTTAATGGTAAAAATGTATTATTTTTTATTATCACTGTCCAGTGGGGCCCCAAATTCTTATGTACCCTAGGGGCCCCGTAATTCCTTAATACTGCTATGCAAAGGAGACGCACTTATACAAGGGCTTTAAATTTAATTATCAGGGGTAGCAAATGACTATTCAACTGATTGTAAGTTGATCGATCCAAACTATAATCGAAGTCTTTAAACATAAATGCATGCATTGAGGACCAAATAAGAATGTTCCATCACAGTATTTTATATTGATTGCGTCAACTATATAAACATAGATTGGAAAAAGGGTAAACTTAATGTCTGATGGCATCTTCATGGTATCAATATCTCTCTTACCACACTCTATAATCCAGTATACCACCGTTTGACCTATCGGACAGCAATTTGGCGGTAGTACATTCGAAGTCCTAGCACCTTAGTGGGATTGGTAAACGCCAATTTTAAAATTGGCGTTCGTTCTTAAGAACAAATGTACTTTATAGAAGAAACGTAACAATTATTTTTAAATGTACAATTTTAAACGTATAAATGTTATATTAACGAACGATGCCACACTATCAGCACAATTTATGATAACAGATAACGAGTGCACGAATTAAACGAAACTTCATAGATATGTGATATTGATAACATTAAAGTTTTTTTTTTAACTGAAACATTATCTACGACTTTTTATTGACCTATTTCCGCCTTATAACAGCAGTGAACGTTATGTGGTGTGGTTAGAAAATTGTAAGGTATTACACAAGTTGTTTTGTTTAATATAATAACGAATTCGCGCTAACCTATTATTGTTCCACTGCACGGGTCTCCTCTCAGACAGGAACTTGGCCATAGTCTACCATGCTAACTGTGAAGTTTATAGACTATACATATTTTTGAGATTTTTTTAATAACTTAGCCGTGCATGTTTTCTTAAGATGTTTTTCTTTGCTGTTAAAGCAAATGATGATGAATTAGAAGCCTTTTAGCCTGGTTTTGAACCTCCGAACTCCGATTGAGAGGCTGAGTTTCAAACATTAAGCTATCAGTCCTGCTATTTTCACATAATGTATTTGTTGTTTCTGTGTGAATTTGTGATCAACTTCACATGAATTCGTGTTCAATATGAAGTTTAAGCAGCAATAACGACGACAATATTTGACGACCCGCGTGGCGTAACGGTTACCATACCGGTCTGATGCGCAATGGGTCCCGAATTCGATTCTCGGCCAGACAGACATCTCAATGATGAATTTAGATTTCTGTTCTGGGTCTGGGTGTTTGTGTATGTGTGTGTCCATGGCACCCACGATACAGAAAAAAATCCTACTGTGGGGCTATGAGTATGTATTTTTAATAACTACTTACTATCAGGTGAATTGCATTTTTATTTGCCTTTTGTATTATGAGAAATGTTTATTTAGTTATTTCAATTTTTCGAAACGTCAATTGTATGAAGTGGTTAGTCATAATTGAAAGTAAACACATACTTAACGTCCATACGTTCTAAGAAACAGTAGCATGGAGAAGTCATATTAATACTGTATAGTGGAACGCAAGGTTAAATAAAATTACAAATTAATTCGCTGACTAATCTAATCGTCATGATACTATCATCATTAGTTCGCGTTTGTTGTGAATGACGTCAGATAAAAAATGTATGGTCATTTTTGACCAGTAACCAGCTCCCAGTCTCGGAAATATGTCCCCCCTTCGGGTTAGTCGGGAGGTCTCAAGTGGGCGGAATACCCTTTAAAAAATGAAATTAGTTTGAGGTTAATTTTTAAATAATCATTCAAAAATAATAAAAGTCATTACAATAATGTAAATTTATTCATACACAGTAAAACAATACAGGCGCATGTAAATGTTATTTATAATTTGGCGGGCTTCATAAAAAAGGCTTGGGTTACTCTATTTTAGACGAATACCATAATCCAAAGTTTAAATGGTTGTACTATAGTCAACGCAAAAGATTGTACACATAAAAATTTAAAAATTCAAGTTCCCTCTCTCTCCCTATTTTCAATTAGTTAAAACGCCTATCTAGCAGACGATATTCCCGCGTGAACCTTTGTATAAAAAACTTATAGAAATTATGCAACGTCGCGTAAATATTCAAATCTTTTCTACTATTTCCTTAAATTATGCAGGTGTGAACATACGATAGATTTTTATTTATAAAGAATACGTCACGCGAACTCTTTAATTTTGTAGATGAATCAAGCTTTCATCTCATCCAGACATTCTAAAAAAATCAATTTTATCGTCAACATTGGCAAAGCCGCAGTGATAAAAAAATTGTGTCGTCATCATACGTGAGTCAACTGGACAGCTTCGTCCACAGATACAATAGGTATGTGGTGATTTGTAAAGTATTCTCAATTCTAGCTATTAGTCGATTGCATTCAGTCGTTGGCCAAACTCCGTGAGGTACGCACGTGTCAGTCGCTCTCAAGTTTAAAGTTCGGGGATCCGTTCCTTAGTAATCTGTGATATTTTGAAGACTGATTCTTATTCTCCTTGTAACTAGGTGAGTGGTTTCTTATGAGTGATAGTTCGTAAGTAGTTATTTGGTGATTCAATAGCAAATTCAATAGCATTTCAATGCTTGGTATCTATTTTTTGTCTCTATTAGCTAGTAAAACATTGTAACAATTGTACTTGAGTTTCCACGCTTCTTCAATGTATTATAAACCGGTTTGATTATTCGTAACCAAAAAAATATACCCTATAAGTGCTTTTTTATTCTAATTGTATCGTGTTATTCTCCACGCTTAGGTACATCGTATCTAATCACAAATTAAAGTTAAGTTGGCGGACGGCAGTTCTCATGAATGCTAGTGGCAGAACATATATGCTTCTAGTGATTTGGGAGGCTCGCTTAGCCTCTCTTGTTAATTCTTGTAGTCGTATGGTTTGGAAATGATCCAACACTAGGGTAAGTAGAAAAATTGGTAGTATTCCGACGTTTCCGTGTCATAAATAAGGCAATAGTCAATTCCTATAGTAAAAATATGCGCATTTCGGTCTAACGGGAGTAAAAAGTCCTTGTAAACGAAATCGATACAATAGCCAGCCACTGAGGTGTAAACACAAAGTAGCTTCGCGTTTTTCTTGAACTTGACCTCTTAATGTACGGTATTAAATTTACACGCGGTAAAGTGATGAAATCAAGAAAGCTTTTCCAATAATGTCCTATCCTTAGGGATAGTGACACATCTATGGCCAACCTCAGGTAAAACTAATCCATTAGAGCTCATTACAGATGTCCATGGGCAACAGTGGTCACTATGAGGTGCACCGCATTCTCATGTGCTAATTCTATCTTATAAAAATCCGTTAGTAACCAACTTCACATACATTTCACGACCCGGATGGCGCAATGGTTAACACGCCGGACCGCTAATCCGAGGGTCCTGGGTTCGATTCCCAGCGAGGCGGA
>DWPV01006802.1:0-11223 GCA_018251915.1 Urbanus proteus proteus
GATGTGGAATGAACTTCCTCCCGAGGTATTCCCGGAGCGCTATGACATGGGGCTCTTCAAAAAAGGTGCAAAAAGAGCTTTCCTTCAAAGCCGGCGATGCATTGGCGACTCCTCTGGTTTTGCTGTCCATAGACGTCGGAGACTACTTTCCATCAGGTAGCCCGTCTGCCTTAACGTCAGGCTTAAATATATAAAAAACGTAACTACTATGTTATTGTACTAGTTAATAAAAAATGCATTTTTTATATGAAGCCAAAGTTATAGATATATAATGCATCGAATATCTTAAAGTTTTACTAACAGGCCTGACACGCAAAAGTTTCCAGATTTGATTATCATTCTTTACTATTTTTTTTCTCGGTGTAACTAGGTGTGAGTGTTATCGCATTTCTATCTATGTAGCATCTGTGATATAGGGAAACCTATTTAAAAGCATTCATGTATAGGAAAGTACCAAAAGCGATCTAATACCTAAAACTACCAGGCGAGTTAACATTAAAAGTTATGTTACAGAAAAGTCACGTACCAACAAAATATAATAAATAAATCTAAAACTATTGAATTATTTTAGCAATATAATATTTTAGAGTATTTTATGAATAAAGAACGATATACTTCCTTTTTGAAACCGACAAACATAAACACAGACGTCTTCATGTATCAAAATCGATCGAAAAGTACCAGGCGAGCATAAACTCAAGACAGCTAAGCTCACGCGTACCGCACTAACGCGAATGACGCGTTCGTAACACTTACGTCGCTTGAGTTTCCCTTGGGGTCTCAATGACCGCAAGTACATAAGTGCTCGCTCAACTTACAAGTGCTGGCTCATTTTCGCATACCTTGAGCACCGAAAAAATAGTCCTATTCCACTTAAACCTCGTTCATTTAAAGAGTTAATTCTTAAAGGAATTAGTTTTATGGCGCTTACCGAGCTTGTTAGCGGATTTAATTATAACTTGGGTTTTTAAGTTATTTTACATGAGCGGACAACATCTTTATTACCTATAGTAGTAGTACTTAAATTAAAACTTATAATAAAACCAGTTTATGTGTGCAAAATTTTTCATAGCCAAATTTTCGTTACGCTGAGATTAATAATTGTTTGAGGAAGGAATTAATTAGCTTAGCAAATTGTAAAAATAAAATTAGAGGAATCTGTGAACAAAAACTATTTTTTTTAATTACTATTTTTTTTTTGTAATTTCGTTGATCTGTTTGTAATCCTAGAAACTTAACTAAAGGTAATGAATTAAGTTAAATACTTTAAAATATTATTATAGCCGTCATGTTGAGATAGCATTTAGATTTTATTTGATTAAAAATCATGAACTCACTCTAAAGTCATTACAATTTTATTTAGTTATATTATTTTAAAAGCGAGTAAAACCGCGAAACACAGCTATATGAACACTTGACAAGCGAAAAATCCGCTTCTCCGTACAACAAATAAGCCATGAAAATATCAATAAAGTGCAAGTATTGTGTGTCGTGCGGTCGTAATACGACACGTCGTGGTCGTCACTGATCCGCACCGGAATTATGCGGTCGACTGTACCATGTAAAATGAGACTGTATTGTTATGTTTTCGGTGTCCATATTTTTTATATTTTGTTCCGTTAAAATAATATCATGTAATGTAATGTTTAATGCAATACACAATAAAAGTGATAATAAGTAGGTATTAGGTATGATGAGGCTTTCTAAGCTAGAAGTCCGGAGTTTGAATGTCCTGTAATTTTGTAGTGATTAAGTTAAAGTAGGAATGCAAGGTCGATTGCTACTTTCGTCTTGACACAACGTTTTTTCGCAGAGTCCAGAGTTCGATCCTCGGTCAGGCAAATACGTTGTAGTTGGTCATAAGTAACGCAGGTCTGCTGAAGGAAATTTTTCACAGAAATAAGAAGTACCTTTATTATGTTTATGAAGTTATGTTTTTGTGTTTACTGTGTTTACATAAATTGTTAAATAACAAATGAAACCTCAGCGAAGAATTCACTAATAAATAAACTAATATTTAACATTAATAGCGCAAACAAAAACCAATTAATGCCTTATTATGAATTCCATTAAAAACAGAGGTAATTTGTCTGCTAAAACTTAAAAGTATAAAAGCTGTCAAAAGCCCGTACCAGGTATTCGATCATTACTGCTTTCCCTGAATTCTGTAGAGGGATATAATCTTTATACAAAAAAGCTTTTAGTTCAAACTTAAGGTACCACAATGGTCTATTATAGCACCTAAATTATCTTTTCATGGACCCGAGAGCTTAATTGAATTAAGGAATGACGGAGATTAATTACTTAAGGACTTATTTTTACTGTTTTTGTAATATAAAAGTAGCGAATCAGTCCTGGTAAATGGTCCATGGACATCTTGTAATCAAATTTAAAGGTAGAACTATGTAGTTCGACTCAGGCGGCACCACCGCCACACCTATTTCTGTGTATAACAGCAGTGTTAAGCACTGCTGTGTTCTGCTCTGAAGGGCGTGGTTAGAGAGATATACTTACCCGAGGCGTTCCAGCTCAGCCCTCAGAGGTAATAACGCATCTGTGGATAAGAAATGCTTCACGCAAAAAACGCTAGACAGATTTCAGAATGATGAATTCAGATTTCTGTTAGGTGTCGTCTTTGTGTGTCCATGGCGCCCATGACACTGGAGAAAATTCTACTGTGAGGCTATGGGAGTAGAAAGAGTCTTTTTAATAGGTGTGGCAGTGGGTTAAACCATATTAATTATACCACCTGGAAAATTTATCGTTAAGTGACGTTCAACCATTCAACTCCCACCACAAATCGCGTTAAGTAACAACGTTCCAAAAATAACGCTTATTTGAATCGGAAATCATGATCATAAAGGAAAATATATGTATATTTCGATTCGATAAGGTCTAGTAATATAGTGGTCACCATTAAACCAAACGAGTTTAGCAACTAAACCGACCATTATAATTATAGCGAACGAAATTTCTCTTATCACGGTCATATTTCAGAGTATAGCATTAGGCACCTTGGCCTCGCGGAAAAAACACCACGTAAACAAATTACTTCTTTCACCTCGATTAAGTGATCATTACAGGAGAAATAACTTAAAATCAGGGCTACCAATAGCGTAATAAGGGTATAAAAATCGAAGTGTAACAACCTAACAATTATATAATACACAAAAGGACAAATTAATACTAAAAATAATAAATGTGTATTTCAAAAGATCAGCCGTTTATAAAATAAATAATTTTATAAATGCATTGTCCACTATTTTAGTTCAATATATCTGGGTATAAGCTCTTATGAATTTTATTCATTTATTGTTCAGTTTTTAGAAATTTAACATAAAAATACTTTCAAAAGACGAAATAATACAGTTTTTGTCTAATTATACATCTGACAGCCCTGTTTGTAATGGCCGGGAACGCTGGCGAAAAATAAAAAGCGCAGGAAATTGCGTGTGCGTTAAAAACGCCAAGAAAGCGCGGGAATGTTGACGTGACATGTCAATGACGCCATCTTGGAATCATCTTTTGTGAAGTGTAACGAAATGGCGGCGGAGTCACGTTTTCTTAAACAAATCTCTCGTTCTTAAACAAATGCGGAATTTATTTTTCGGGTTACGTCTGTTTAAACTGTGAACTTTCAATGTTCTGTGGAGCAATGGAGGCATGGTTCTACGAGTATCACTGATAAAGTAATTTAATAGACTCCGAATGCGATTTATATTTGCCAGTACTTATATTTGCAATTTTTTATTAAAATTCTTTATTTTATTAACCGTATGTACAGAAGTCGAGTGTATAGATCGAAAAAGAGTTGATTTTGAAGGTAAAAGAGACATGAGAGCAAACGCACACATGCAAATAGGCCATACCCACAGACAATGAAAAACTAAAAAAATACATTTAGAAACACAATATTTTGGAATACATTAAAATATTTAAAGTCATTAACAAACAACCGTATCAGTATTTTTATAAGAAGTAGATTATTTGCTCCACAAACAATTGAACTGTTCAATACTAATTTCGGTACGATACTAGAAAACGGTACCAAATCGAGTTTACGTTGCAGAGACCGGCACTCCATTACATGAGTATAACTCAGTAAATGGTGAATTATATCCTTTACCGAACGGAGGTACGATTCGAAATTCGAGTATTGTGTGGAATGCGTTCGAAATTCGAAAATAAGATTGGTTCTATGTCATTGAATAGCCCAGACATGTCATATCTCGGTGCAAATGGAAATAAATATATTGATATTTTTTCTACCGTATTCGCCTTTGTAAAAAACCTATTTTTTGTACGCCTGTCAACTGAAATGTTCGGTAGTACAGGAGTGATTATATATGAAGAACATAGTAACAACTTCAATAGAAACGTTTATACGAGGTCTTGTAGATAAAACAAAGCATTATCTGATTCACCAAGAGTTGACAAGTCCGACAAAGAAGAACTAAAGAGTTATAAATATTTTTTCGAATTGAGGTATGAAAAACATTGATTGACGTTGCATCCATTGTTTGTAGTTTTTAAAATAGCTTTGAGTTATCATATTAAGAGGTTTGGGTATTGTTATTTCATTCTTCATTTTCGTTTGCCATTTCAAAAACCGGATTCAGAACAGAAGTGTCAACTCATTTACATATTTCGAGAATCAAAGCAAACATCCTTTATATACCACGGTTCCTTCATACGGCTTATAGAAAATCATATCCATAATCATATTACACTGCATAGATATATCTACCTCTTGCGTAGTCTCAGTGGATATTTCCCTTTTGTCACGCGTAAGCGACTAATGTGTGTAATACTTCCCCCTTAGGGCCTCGAGCGGTAAGGGCCGATCCGAAGTTGGCGTAATTCAATCGCGGAATACCCTCCGGTACTAAGGTAGGCTTTATTTTCGTCATTTTTGCTGACGAAATTTTTTCAAGAATTTGCCGAAAGAAAATGTTATCGCTTATTTTTGAATGTATTGTGGAATTTATTAATATTTCGATTTGTAACTGTCTGAAGTAATTTGTCTAATTGACTCAATTACTAAATTGAAGGTAGGCATGTCTCTCTCTGTTTCAGCTTCAGAGACACCGCTACAGCTATTTCTGCTATCAGCACTATTAAATGCTGCTGTATTATAGTTTGAGAATCCGATAGGTCCCTATGGTCCGATAGTCCTCAGAGTATCTGATTCTGAGTCTTCAGAGTCCGACGTACCTATCTGTGGCCAATTTGAACTGTCTTTTCCTATCAGGTGACCATGCGGAGGCAAATGGTTACATATCATCTTTACTTCCTTTTGCTACATCTACTTTATTTTATAAGAAATTCAACACTCATACTGTAAAAGACTGGTAATGACGAAACCACCAATCCGATGTGAATAAGCATCGAAATAAAGCGAAGAAAATGTGACAGACCATTAGCGGGCAGACAAGACCCCTTTAGATAAGACAATTCTGAACGAAATTTTTCTTCACTCTCGATCTGAAGGAATTTGTAGTATCTTCAGATGAAAAAAGATAGACTTCGCCTCTGTAAGATTAAAGCATACCTAATTCTGCAAACCTTTACATAAATGAATTATTCTAAGATAAATTTTATTCAGTTTCAGTCCGAAGAAACATAAAAAAAACTCAGATATTGAAAAGGCAGATTAAGCCTATCCAAAATATCAAAATTTGGAAACAGAAATTTCATACAAATTTAAACTAAGAAGTTAGCATTACTTAGTTAAAGTTACCTAAGCCAAGCGTTACATACGCACGAAGAAGCTAATGTTAAACAAAGTTAAGTAACGACTTGAGACAAAACTATCAACAGACTGTAAGAACAGGCTGAAAAAAGAAGACTTATGCTCTGGTGCCAATATTAAAAGAATATGAAGTTCTGGCAATTTCCAAAGTAACACTGCTAATTGTTGTAACATTGAAATCTCGAAAAATTGTCATCGTAGTAGACAAATGTATCACATAAAGAACATCCGAATTCGCACTACAAAATTTACTAAGCCATTTAGTGACTTACACAATGCTTCAACGAAATTTTCCGAGTAGGTAGTTCTTCTTTTTTATCTGAGACTTACAATCGCACGACGAGAATGAGATTAGCTTGTCCTTTCAAATCGGAATACGACTAGAAGATATATCCGAGCTGGCACAAAAGAATTGGCGGCCATCTTTGACGCCGTTCCCGCCAAAACGTTTGAAAATCGAACATCACTCTAGGGACGCCATTGAATTTCGATTCCGAAATTTCCAACCGTTTATTACTCGTACCTTTATGTTCCATCCCCCATTAGAGCGATAAATTTCTAAATATAGGTACTTTAATATTGATGCTAAGGAATTAAGTACAGGTATTTTGGGTTGATTAAAAATGTATGGCGTCTGGGTAGCACCTGGTGTTTTAAAATATTTATTGTAATAAAATTTGAGTGTCTGTCTGTAATTTCGAAGTATCTTTTTCTGCGCTCGTAAATTTAAGCAACAATTTTCAATCAAAGTCTGGTAATTTTACACTACGACTGAATATATTTTGATAAAATTGTTATATCGTTCCAGCTCAGGTAGGAAGGACTTCAATTCTATCTGGGATTGTAGTTACATGGGAGAACCGACTTACTCATAGAATAAAAATAAATACATTATCGTTTGAAAAATTAAGCCATTACCTTATGTAATCTAGTCATTGTAGGTACATGGGTGGCAAAACCGACTTACTCATAGAAGAAAAATAAATACATTATCGTTAAAAAAAATTAAACCAACCATTACCTATACTTAGTCAGATGTATCTAAAACACCCAACTCCAAATGGCTTTATTAAGAACTATTCCAAGCACAACCTACCATCAAATAACCCGTAAAACCCAGATATTACCGATAACGCAAAATCCCATACCGCTAATAGGTAATATTAACCCTAAAATTAAAAAGTCGTATTAATTCAAGCAATCAGTACAACATTCCTGACTCGTGTTACGGTCGCGTGACCGGACCGAATAAAAAATGTACGGCAAATTTGATACCGTAACTACTTCAGATATCTTCGTCCAAATCGGCTTATAAATGTAAAGGACGGGTTTACACGAATATTTTGATAAGATATAATATGTAGCTCGTGATTTGATTCGAAAGGCACCGATGTCACACTTATTTTATTAAACGGCTGTGAAGCGGTACTGAGTTTTAATTAAAAGGGTATGACAATAACAGATACTTATTAAAAACAAAATACGGTATTTGTAAGAGGTACTTCCACATCTGTGGTCGACATTAGATAAGATCCCAGACATAAGGTTGATCAGATGTCCAAAGACAACTTCAGTTAATATCAGGCAGACTGAGTGCTAATTTGCTAATTCTATTAAAAATGCCATTGTAATTTTTTTTAATTTTTTTTTATGAAAATGAAAACATTTTTCACTCGTCTACAAAGTATGTAATAAAAATAAATTTTCAATAGGCACTTACTATCGAAAAATCCAAACGAATTTTGGATTTGAATCCCAAACCCTAATATTCATACTACCAGGCAAGCATAGCTTAAAGGCTACCATTTGTAAATGAGCGAAGTATTTTAAACGGGTTTCCGATGACGACTGCTGTTATTGGATTTTTACGTAAATTCCCCCTTTGTTGAGCTCATTTGCGGGTTTATGGATGGTAATGTTCTGTGCGATCCCGATTTGAACGTCGTGATAAGCTCGGAGCTTTCTGGACGCTTAATGTGTTGAGCTTTTGGTGCTTATTTCTCTATTTTTGAAATAAAGTCTAAAAATGAATATTGTCGAATATTGGAATAAATAACATTTTGGTACGATGAGGGAGATTTGTGCGAGGCGAGGTGTACCAACTTAGTCCACAGCATAG
Organism: Urbanus proteus proteus; assembly: GCA_018251915.1. Classification (NCBI taxonomy): domain Eukaryota; kingdom Metazoa; phylum Arthropoda; class Insecta; order Lepidoptera; family Hesperiidae; genus Urbanus; species Urbanus proteus. Next base: position 7,872 of record DWPV01006802.1, read on the forward strand.
CATCAGTAGCCAACATCAAGTACAACTTCAGTCTTATCTGGGTTCAGTTACAATTTTATGCACATAGAGGAATTGAAATTTACTTTGTTCATTGCAAAAACTAGAAAAGTAAGCAAAATTAATAACTTTATATAAGAATACATAGAGAAGACGTTTTTATGTAGTAATAATTTATAATAGGCACCTAAATGTACAACTAATAAAATTAATTACGCTCCTGAATTACTTATAACAAGTTAAAACTTTGATTAAAAAATGCCTCACTGAGTTTTATTGGTAAATGAAATGAAATTAGAAACAACATTAATTAATCCGTCCTTTGAAAAGGTAATAAAAAATCAATTAGTGTTTGGCGAAATCAAAAAGATTTTGAGTCTTCGGAACTAGGCGTCGATTTTTTGTCATAATTAGCCAGTAGCTTTTATTGGAAAGTAATCAAACTTTCATTAACGCAGACAAAAACTATACGAAAAACTTTTGTAATTACGCTCGCCAAAAAATTAAAAGCAAAACAAAATGGCGGTTCGCGTCGTCATCAGTGATGTGCCATAAGTAAAATTGTATATCCGCGGATATGGATACGAACACGGATCATTTTCTTTAGATCCGCGGGTATGGATCTTATCTTTTTTACTCAGTCGATGTTCATGATAGTGACTTCGAAACGACAGTTCATGTTTTGCATTAGTAATTAAATTACTGTCTCATTATTTACCATATATCGGTACTTCACTACAATAAATGATTTGTTGTTTATGAAGCATAAATTTGATTTTAAGTAACATTACTAATATAATGTCTGGGAGTGTTTCATTGCTATCTACACTTCAAATTTCACAGACAAATTGTTATTATGAAAAAAGAAACATTTGAGATCTGCCAAAAAAGAACGGATACAGATATTTTTATTATACAGATATGCATACGGTTACCCGTCCCATCACTAGTCGTCATACTCGAACGTCACGAACCAAGGTACTGGTTTTGGTGTGAAAATGGGATATAATTTTGGGGAAATAATCAAAAACCGGTTCGCGTGCCCAGTGGGCATTAGCGGAGCCCTTCCCATCGCTAATGTTGCCAGGTATAACGCTGTATGTATGTAATGAGCCGGGGAAAATTGTGTTGCCATAAAAATAATTGTGTTCTACCCTCGGTTCTGTACGCTCGATTATGGGTTAGACGGTGTATATGGGTGTAGGGTACCTACGCTAAAATATTTTTGCTTTTTTAGTAAATGTAAAGATTTCTATCTTGTAGATAAGTTTTTGCTGGCTAGTGGCTTAATTAAATATATGCGATGTATAATACTGATTGCGAATAACGACAAAATCATATTTTTTATTACAATAAAAGCAATAGGTATACATATTTTTGCTGAAAAATAAGCAAAAGTCACTACCGCTCATGGACATCTGCAAATAACTATATTTTTATATACGATCGAAGTAGCAAACGAGCATGCAGTCCACCTGATGGTTAGTGGCTACTACAGCCCATAGACATCTGTAATCAATCCCAGATAAGGTCTCAGTCCAACCTGCGGTCGACCACAGATGCGTTGCTACCCTTGAGGACTAAGTTGGAACGCCTCGAATAACTATGTCTCCCTTACCACATCCATCAAACCAGAATATAACTGCGCTGAAAACTGCTTTTATAATGCAGAAATGGGTGTGGCGGTGGTGCTGTCGGAGTCGAACCACAAGGGTTTTACCACCTTTTGTGTATATAACCAACTATATATAGAGCAGAGAGTTTATCTGCCGTCGTAATGTCGTATCTAAAATGGACGTAAGATGGCCGCTTTATGTGAAGGTGAACGGGCAACGATAACCTTCCATCAAAACACAAGGACTGCTTCACTCAAGAAATAGATGTAGAACCATACTTTCAGGGTTCCATATCCAAAGCCTAAAAATGGAACCCTATTACTAAGTCTCCGCTTTCTGTCCGTCTGTCACAGGGCTCTATCTCATAAACCGTAATAACTAGAGATTTGAATTTTTTTCTATGTACCAAGCTAGAACTTCAAGCTAGAAATAGGTGTAGAAATAAGTACTTTAAAACATTTAAGTGTGCATACAGCAATGAAATATCGACCATACTTTTACTCTACATATTCAAAAACGACTCTACGTCAAATAAATTGTTGAATAAACGAGCTGCGCCAATCTATTCCAATTTGAAATACAAATGTAAAGGAGTTGTTTTATCTAGAACTCTAGATCAACATGCAATACCTAATAAATAGGTATTCGGCAAGTATTTATCAAGCCTTAAACCTGTAGATTTAATTTTACCAGCTTTTGTGAGGACTCTACTATGGAACATATTCTCGAACCAAAGTACTATTTAATAATTATTAATTATTAACGTTTTAAAATATTATAATACTTTTAGGATATTATAATATTTTTGACAACCTCCGTGGCGGATCGGTCATAATACCGGTCTGCAGCGCAGTGGGTCCCGGGTTTCGATTCCCGGTCAGACAGATATCTGAATTATGAATTTAAATTTCTGTTCTGGGTATGGTTGTTTGTATATTTGTCTTTGTGTGTCCAGAGTAGGTACCATGGACACACAAAGGAGGCCCAGGAGAAAATCCTACTGTGGGGCTATGAGTGTAGAAAGCGTCTTTTTAAGGTGAATTTTATCCTGCAAGTTTTTGCAAATTTTATGTTGCAAAACCTACCACCATTTCGCAAGGTGTTTAGTAAAACTAATACCCCATGGAATTTATTTTTGCAATGATAACATGGCAAATTAATGGTATCATAAGTAACAATTCAAATTAAAATTACAAAGTCATCATGTCAATTAATTACGACTAGGTCACTGTTATTACAGGAAATATGTACAAATTTTAACCTGACATTGATCATGTAGAAAATTCCTAAACAATTAAAAAACACAGGGGAATTGTACGCGCAGCACGCAACGTTACATACACATAAACTGAGACCAATAAAACCATAGAACTACATGCAATTAGACACGGCACGGCTTAGCACGCGTTCGTATGATCCGTAGATTTGTAATCCTTGAAAGCCATGCGTGCAAAACAGAAATGTATACGAAATCGATACGTCTAATCAGCTTTGGGTTTTAAGCTTTAAAAAATATATGTATTTTACATTCGTTGCGAAATAAATGGTTTACCTAAAATACAGATATTGAATAGAATAGTAGATGTATGCTGGGTATTCGTAATTTTATTTATTGTGCCATTTCATTATAACATACTTTCCAATTATCAAAAAGAATCCTTTTTATTGTTAACAATTATTTATCAATTACTCCTTTTTTAACACTATTTCGTGTCTTCTAATTTTTTTTATATCCAATT
>DWPV01006803.1:0-11223 GCA_018251915.1 Urbanus proteus proteus
TGTTAAAATAGGTGGACTTATTTAGGTTGTTATTATCTTCTTGTTAAAAACATGTTTTTACTAATTGATATTTTAATTTCGAATTGGAGTAAATTTTTATCATGTAAGTTTATTAATAATAGTGAATGATTTAGCAAAATATCTTACCAATTACACTAAAAATTATGAACCCATATAGAAAATATAATCTTGAGAACAACATTCGTGCTGCAAAATATGTGTCACTTTATATGAACGAAATACAATTGTCAACTGTATTGTGCAATTGTAGACGTATCGGGCGATTGCAATATTGGCGCTCACTGTAGCCAAATCTCAAAGCCAACTGAGCGCAGAAAGCACGCGAAAACAACTGATTGGAAGCTCAGTGTGTGACTACGAACGTGGGCGTAGTGCTACGCACTGTCCGTAGTCCAGCAGACAATAAACAGTGCTTCCAATGTCTATACAAATAAATAGAATTGAGGAGTCTGTTCGTAATATCAAAGGAACACTTTTCACTACATGCATACGAAAGTCTATACTTTCGTACCTATAACGAAAAGAACAATAAATTTATCTCCGCAACGGCTGGACTGATGAGGGTACTTTCCTAGCAGATAGATGATGTTATAAGGAATAACTTTGGTTACTTTTAGTTAAAGAAAGAATTATGGTTCCACACAAAAAAATTAAACCCGCGACATTGCCGGCGCTGTCAGGTGCGTCTTCTTTGAAAAATTAAATCGGTTAGGTGCACGTTATGGTTTATTTTTTTAATGTGAGTAAGCCGCGGGACGAAACTAGTACTGTCGTAATCTTCGCATGTTTGGCTCCAAGGTCGAGCTCCCGACAGGAAGAGCGAAGAGATTAAACCAAGAGCAATTGAACTGAAACTAATGAGTTTCAAATTAGGCATCCTAAAGCCAATATGTTTTCTAAATATGTAACATGTTGATCCATCTATTAACAAAATGTTAATAGAAATGGAATTGGAATACGTAAGCTTGTTTTCTGTAAAACTTGTTATTGAAAAATTGGCATGTTTTTTACCTGCTTCCCATGAAATTGTTTATACTCCACCTTTTATTTTATTGATATACTTTGGAAACACCCAATAATTTTTGTTGCATTTTAAACTCTACTTGTTTATCGATTTTGGAGACATCACCGCCACCAAGCACACTGTTTTTGTACAAACTTCATTTTTTATGACTATGACTTTTATGACTATGGCACGCCAAGTAATGTGAAATGAAGGCACAATGTTTCATGTTTACATTTATTTACGGCACAAACAGAAAAGTAATGAAATGATGCATTGACAACAAAAACGAATGGTTGTTAAACTTCACAGTGGACGTTACATTTTCACTTTATACGAGCTTATTACAAGTTTGGTAGCAGATGGGATGGTAGGGCGGGTTGGGGCAGGAGAAGGCCTGGCACGGCGGGACCACGGGGCAGCATTCGCCAGGATACCAAACAGTACGCGCGTATCGTCCGCTCGGTCGCGTACACGCTCCGTGATTGAAACAATCCGCCTTGCATGGAAAGTCGTAACAACAAGGCCTGAGGAAAAAAAAATATTCTTTTTATTAAGGTATTTAAGGTACCTACTTAGTGTTAACAGAATACAAGAGCTGTGTACATGTACTGTTTAGAACTTTAAAGGCTGGCTCACCGCAACACAAAAATCAGCCTATATCGGGAGCGCCTATACCGGAAGCGGCTTGTCCAGTCAAAGCTTGGCCTTAAGAATTTCATGGCGATAAAAATGAAAATGTCTTCCGATAAAGAGAATGTCGTCTTTTAGATGAATCCGGTGATTATGTATTAGGAATAGGTACTTGAGGTTTTTTTTTGTGTTTAGGTCTATTATATTAGTCGAGATACTTATGCATTACGCTCTAGGGTCTAAAAGTTAATGCAAACTAGAGCCAAAGAACAAGTTCTAACATATTACCTCTCAACTGGAGCGTTGCTTGGTCCACCACAGAACGGTGCAACTTCTCTCTGGAAAGGTTGCGGTCTGGGCTGGCCGCACCGTGGCCTCTTGTAGTAAATGCTGTACTCTCCTCTTACGACGCCGTACCTCGGGCACGGTCGTACGCATTCGAATCCTCTAGGAAGCACCGACATGCTCTTATTCAGCTCTTTTGCTTTTAATATTCAGTTGTAAACTGAAAAATGTGGAAGAAAGAAAATATATACTCGTACAATATACAATAACCGTGGTTAGGCTCATTGTTTGAGTTTTCGTTATGACGAGCACCACGAACGTAGTAAAACAAGTACCTACCAACATACACAAAGACCTAGTACAAATATTTTAGAACCATCGAATCTGAAAACCACTGAACAACAAACTGTGACAACACGATTTGTAATTTTTCGCTTTAATAAATAGTTCATATGAAAATAGGTACCACATTTTTTTTTGGTTTTATTATGGTTTTATTATTTTATATATAAAATATTTAAACCTAACTATAAGGCACACGGGCTACCTGATGGAAAGTAGTCTCCGTCGCCTATGGACATTTGCAACACCAGAGGAGGTCCAATGCATCGCCGAATTTGGAGGCAAGCTTTTTTGCACCTTTCTTGAAGAGCCCCATGTCATAGCGCTCCGGGAATATCTCAGTAGGAAGTTCATTCACACATACACATTTTGCACGTTCGTGGCAAAAAAAGAGCGTCAAAACCGAACATATTTAATTAAGATCACATTGATACTCATTAAAGAACATGACAGGACGGACTAGTCGCCCAATGTTCCATATGTTCCGCAGACGTCGCATACTATGTCAATGGCACATCTCGGTATTCCATCTCAATTACGTCGTCTGAAATTCTAAGGTAGAACGAAATCTTCAAGACTAAATTTGTATTATATTTCAATAAGACGTACTTATTAAAGTATTTATGGACCACACTTGTATATGATTGCCATTATCTGTATTGCCCTTGGAATATAATTATACTGAGGAATGTAGGTGTTTTAAATTTAGTCTACATACCTTGCCACCAAAGTACTAATCTAACCTAAGACTTGGCATAAAATTCAGTACCTAAATATTTTTCTTATAAGTATATCCTGTTAGTAGTAAACAAAGTAGGTAATGATTGAGATATTCCATTAATGTTTGAATACAATACTGATTGAGGAAAAAATAATGAACAGTTGAAAATTGGCACACACAAGTCTGCGTAAAATAAACATATTGGATGATTAAGCTTTTCAAGAGGTTTTGACTGTTCTCATGCTAGTATTTCAATTTTTACACAAAAGTCCGTTATTATCTTGGAAATTAAAAGATACTTAAATTCCTCTTATTTCCGGAATCTCGCATAAAAGTCGATAAGATGTCAATAAAAAACCTCTTTTACTCAGATAGTAAAAAAATGCTATCGTTAAAATTTGATTTATGAAACGAGATATTTTAAAACAGATATTTCAGTTTTATTTGCATAGATAAATTACTTTGCTCTCATAACTTGCCGATAATAACTGCAACCATCTGGATGTTGAAAGAAAATTCCCATTAGCATTGGATTTCAGCTATTTTCAACTTCTAAAATTACACTTTCGTCATTGACTTCATATATCGACATTTCATACATGCCTTGCAAGTGGCGTGTATCATTTTTGTTTTTGCACATACCTACTCACAGTACCTACGCTTATCCCATTTCTATTTTTGCAACATGAAGCTCTGTATACTTTCAATTTTGGATACTACATTTAGTGAGTTTCGGGAAAATCATTTCGGATTACACATGTCGTCGCATTCAATGGAATTTGTAATGTGAATTTGTGTAGGTTTATTGAGTCAGTTCATATTTTAGATATCTTTTTGCTTACTGTTTGTCGCGTTTCGTTAGTTGTTGATTCTACTAAGCAGTAAAATCGAAAGGTCCCTTAATACCTAATTGATAACAGTAGCCACAGGACAGAGAATTACTAGTACAATATACGTACTTAAAATGTATCTATCTTTCAGGAGTAGTAGTTAACATATTCAACTACGTTTAAATATCAGCATTAATATGCTTCATTGTCCATTCTGTAGATCCTAAACATTAACTAGATGTGCCATTGAGTATGATGGTTAAGTGATTAATTTCGAAGACCCACAGGCGCTCCTGAAAATCCTGTAGGATAATTTATATACTTAGTTTGTAAATAAAGTGTACTTACATATATTTTTCGTATATTTTGAAACTTATTCAAATTTTTTGGTATTTTCTTAAATTTAAGATTTTTATAAACTATAATTTTATGTCATTTAATTTTATATTATTTTAAAATGAAGGATGTGGTTGTGGGTATGATTTTATTTTGTGCCAGTATCTATTATGTAGGTAGGTGCCATGAAAGAAAGAGACAACGGGAAGTGGCATGTAGGCGGATCGAGACGACTATGATTACCCGTATTAAAAGAACACCATTATAAATTAAATGTGTTTTAAACATTCGTACCAATTTTTTATCTCTATGCGAATTATTGTAACTTTTTAATGTTGATCTTGACCGGGCTATTTACCTACTTTAAAAAAATTAATAATGGAAAATGTTTTTGAATACGTGTAGATCATCAGTCATACAGTCAAATTTTAAACTATCGTACGGATTCGTAAGGCAATAATAGTTTGATAGAGATATAGTAGGTATCTATACATAATAAAAACAGCAGCTGGTATTGAACCATTTATGGCTATGGTACCACTCAAACTTAAGAAATTTTATTGAGCTAAGTAGTTTTATGTTAATCGTGTATCCATTACAAAGTGCCACCAGCTATTGCCATTTAATTTAATGGTGGTGCGGCATGTGTTGATGTGACGCACGATCACACAACTTATCATTTTCAATAGGTACTGTATGGAAAACAGGCGCCGCAGAGCTGTTTTAATAAACTAAAACCAGTGAATAAAACTGCAAATTACATAAGACAGTGTGCCTACAGTTTATTTATCACAATTTACACTAACAATTTCATTTTTTCCAACAAACATGACAATTAGACGAGGACCACATGTCAACACGTCTTTATACTTGGACAACCGTGGTAGGTCACTGCTATCGTCGCTTTATCAAAAGCTGCCACTGGACGAGGTGGCTGCCCCACGGCTAGTATCGCATCTGTTGAATAAAGTACCTGTTGTTATTATTCTGAATAACAAATTTTAAATAAAACTATACGCAAAAAAATATTTCGCGATGATTTAAGTAAACAAATATATTATAATCACTGAAATGAATAAATAAATGACATTAAAGTCCCTAAAGCACCTGCCATACGTATCGAAAAAAATATACCTACACTACACACATAGGTACTTTGTGTTGTTTCACTAAGTCTAATAATTTTGATGAACATGCAAAACTAATAACTACTTAAAGTTCTTTTACTTCAACATATGCCTATACTATAGGTATAATGCAAGGATCAAACGTTAATCGAAAACAAGCAATGAACACCAGTTAATTGACGTAATGCAGCAATCGAGTTCAAATAAACGTATTAATAAAAGCAAATGTAAACACAAACTCGAAATATTAAAAGGGATAGCTGCGGTCAACGAGGTGTAGTGTCACTGGATATGGGCTACTTGACTGTAAACGGTGACGAGGGATCCACCACCGCAGCAAGGTGGCGCGCAGCAGGGCGCCGCGCAGCAGCCACCGGGACACCCGCCACATCCACCTCTGTAGCACCAAACCACCAATTTTTATATAAATTAAAAATAAAAATAATTAAATAAATATGACCCATAAATTCCCATAATGAGGTTTGTCATAGGTATGCTGTCAACTTGTTACCACTCAACATTGCTTCTGTATATGGTGTATAATCTTAAAGTATGTATGTGTGCAAAAGTTAATATTTACTTTGAACGGCTATTTGATAAAGGATTTACGAGTAACTTACTGAATTGCTGCCATTACTGATTGCAATTGGCCGATGACACCCATTCGATTACACATGTTACTGTTAAAAAAATAAAGTTTCTTTTGTATCTTAACTTTGGCGAGAATAGTTACTTGTACTGTTTTGTTTTATTGGATAAAACAATACCAAAAAAATACTATATTTAATTTTTGATATTAAAATTTGTGAACACGAAAAATAAAACTTGAAGAAAATGTGAAGTCTTGTCTTGTTTTACATTTGACAGTTTGTTTTTCTTTTACGGATCGGTTTTCTAACTGGCCAAGTTTCAAGTAAAAAGTTTTCGAGATTTTTACCAACCTTTTCTCTAATTATAAGACGGTGCACAAGATGGATAATGTGACTGAACCTGTAAAAAAATAAGCAAACAATTACAAGATACAAAATATATTTTTGTCGTTAATAGATAGTCGCATACCAATGCTTTCTATTTATGTGCTTAGAAAATACAATATTTTGTGTGTGTGTGTGATAAGTAATTTATTGTACACGTCATTTATTTTGTCTTTTCGCAATACATATTTTATGTCATTATTACGAAAACCACCAATTTTACATACAATGAATACAATCCAAAAAAAAAAGGAATCTAACTGAGCCTGAAATCGACTACAGATGCGTTACTACTTGTCTTGCTACCCTTGAGGACTATTTTGGAATGCCTCGATATACTTATCTCATTTACCAATTCCTTCCTTCCTTCCAATTCTATAGAGCAGCACTTTACTATTATTAGGCAAATAAAGACGTCGCGATGATCCGGAGTCAAGCTGTAAAAAGTGATTAACGTACCGGACGCTCGTAGTTAATGAGTTGATATCTGATCTTCTTATCCTGGTTATTGAGTAGCATTCCCGGCCAGCTAGTTGGCCGGTAGTCGAAAGTGCTATCGTGGACTATGAGGGGTCTACGCAGTGTAACAGGGTCCATACCACAGGGCAGACACCGAGGACCCTAAGTGAAAATAAATTCTTTTCAGTTCTTTAGGCTACTAGAGGACTAATTTTTTTTTACGGGACCGGAAGGGGGCCTTGGCTAAACCACAAATATGGATACAGAAATAGACACATATTCCATGCTACGGTTGTTACACGGTTCCAGGGTTCCGTATTCGTTACAAGACATAAGTCCGAATTTAGATTTCTGCCCTGGGTCTGGGTAATTTGTATATTTCTTTTTTTGTGTCCACGTCACCCAAGACACAAGAAATCCTACAAAAAGGCGGAAAACGCTACTTTTGGTACAAGCATAAAGTATACAAAAATATATCAATGATTGGAAATCACCACAGAATTACCTGAACTGGATAGCAAGGAATGCATTCTGGAGGCTCTTTGTAACTTGGTAAATTGAGTATTGGGCTACACATAATTTTTATTTACACTGCAATTTTAAAGCCTAAATATTTAATATTTTTGTATTAATTATTTGTTAATAATGTGTGTACTTAAAGTAAAATTTGTCAAATGACAAGGCAAATTCTTTGATTTTCACACGGGTATTTCAATTTGTAAGGTGCCAGTAATGACATATACCTATTTATGTACTTGTGTGGAAAGCCCTTAACATTGGGTGCTTCAAATTATTCCAAAGGTGTAGCTCAATAGGTCCTAGGTTTGTGTCTTACTTCAGGTAAGAGTCCAGACCAGTTTAGCAGGATTATACAAGTAAACGGACGGCAGTAAATATTTTTACCATAGCCTACCGAATTAAAATAAATTTGCCAAACCAACGCGATAACTTAAAAAAACTTATCGCGTTGGTACTGAAAATTCAAGAAGCCCTAACGATGCTTATAAATAGAGGTCATCGCTTGAATCGAACTCCATTTTCCGCGTACCACCCTTCACAATCAAACCATTTGGAACGTCTGAAGATAAATTTAAGAGAATTTAGAAGAACCCTACAAGATGAGTGGCTGTGGAGTTCCGTGTATCCCTCCTTGCGCACCACAGCCTCAATTGTGCAGCACGCCTTTCATGTGTTGTAACAGCCCTCCGCCGGCTCCAAGATGTTGTCCAGTGAACCCTTGCATCAATATCTACAGTTGTCACACTCAGATAATGTAGAGGAACGATAAGATTTTAAATTCGTGCTCCATAAATACATAAGAAAACTTTGTTATTTTATCTTTCGTAAATAAACATAATGTAGAACTTGCTTGTAGTATTATTTTCTCATATTATAAAATGTTTTCAAAAATCAAACACATTATATTAGGAATATGTACAATATTAAGCATGTACACCTCAAATAATTTCTTGAACGCTTTATTGAACCTGTTAGGGTTTTCTATATACCTACTATAGTCTGAGAGAGACACTTACCTACATCAGATTAGATATATTATGTATTTTATGAAATAGTGGAATACTTAATAACTTGCTGTTTCGATGAATATCCTCATACATATATCCTCAATATGAATATTCCTCATTTGCATATCTGAAGAACTGATCGATGTAGTGTAGCGTTGTAATTGTGTTGAAGAGGCTAATTTAGATATAGGCAAAATCATTATTACTTTTTATATTGAATCATATTTTTCTTTTAATTCTACAATATTACAAATTCTTTACGATACCACGTTACAAAAGGACTAAAGTAAACAGTAAAACATCTGGGTAATAAATTAAAGAAGTCGTCAATCTTCGCTACCTCAACGGCACTTCGACCGAGTAGACACAACCTGATTGTGGTCCCTGGAAAAAAAAATTACAAACAAATCATACAAGAACATTCACAGATGATAAAGCAATCGACTGCTTGATGATAAAACATCAAGCAGTAAATAAAATCAAAAGGTTTTAAATTTCTTACCTGTTTGACATAATTTGAGACGGTGTACCGCACGTTGGGGTTTCGTCTTGTAAAACATTCTGCGGGCAACCCAGAAGGTCTGTTCGCGAAGACGCTATCATGTACTATTAGCGGTCTTCGACGGGTCACAGGGTCCATTTCACAATCCGGGCAGCAGCTGCGGCTAACAGGCAGGCATGGGAATGGACAAGGAGGAGCTCTTGGACAAATGGGTCGTTGTTTCGGCAGGATTGGCGGTGGGCATTGTGGATTACAGCAAGGCAGTACTGGTTGGTAACACGGTGTCGGTTCGGGACACGGACATATCTGCAAATACAGAAAGTTTATTTATTACAGCTAATCTGTAGAGATCTTCAGTTTTAAGCATTGTGTTTATTATTGATTAAAAGTGTGTGCTTTAGTTTGTAATACGGTAAAACAACTTTTAGTCAAATATTTAAGACTTACAGGAGGAGGATCGCAGGGTTCCGGTGGCGGACAACATGGCAGAACTGGTGGGCAGCAGACGGGTAACGGGGGTGGGTAAGGTGGTGGGTCACAAGGTGGGGCTCTACGTGGTCTGCAAGGCGGCAAAATGGGCACGATAGGTGGCACTAGGTCTGGAATGACTGGCGCTGGACATTGCCGGAATACCGGCCTGCAGTTGCAAGGCGGACATGGCGTACAGGGTGTTGGTGGAGGACAACACGGTTGACAACATGCCGGTGGAGGCGGACATGAGTAGGTACAAGGGCCTGTCCCGCAAGGAATTATCGGTGGGCATGTAGGGCAAAAGCACATCGAACACATTCTACTTGATACCAAATTACCTAGGCCCAGTAAATCTGTAGTTTCACTAGAATAATGTTGAATTTAGGTAACAATTTCAATTTTATAGTTTTTTTATCAAAATTTTCATTCTAAAATACACGGTGACAATTTTGATGTAAGTGTTTATTTTTCTGATATTTATGATGCAGAAAGAATTTTTACTTCAACCAGCCGGTATTTTGCTAGAAATAGCAATTTTGTTTCAAAAATAAATTAATAAAAAACATACCTATTAGTGTCAAATCTAAACTGTCAAATTATAAAAATTATTGAAACCTAAAAATTTTATTTTTTATATTAAAGGTAAAAAATTTACTAAAAATTGGAAAATGAGTGCTCCTTTCTACAGTTTCGATCCATGCGTCTGCACCGGACTGCCTTGTGGAGCATGCTACCCTTACAGCACGAAGCCCTGCGTGGCGTCGAGGAACGACCTGAGTCCCTGTTCCGTGTGCCCGGGCGGCGGCTGCTCGCCGTGCCCGGCTCCTGTACGACCGTGTCCTGCGCCGTGCCTGCCGCCGCCAGTTCTGCCCTGTTTGCCACCCTGCCCACCTTGTGACAAGGTGCCTATTTTTCGTACATTACATATTCTTCATTTTGTATTAAAAAGTATAAATATTAAAATCTGTTTATGAAATGTACTCACATGTTAAGCTAAAGAAGTTAAAGGTGAAGTGCATGCCCATATGCCATTTTAGCAAAACCTATTACAAAAACGGTATAAAATATAGTCTTGAACCAAATTATTTTACTATATTTTAACCTTAAAAATGCATGTTGTAACTTAGTAATGCATTAAAAAAACAATTCCTTTTACAGCCTGTAATGCCTGTAACTCCGCCTGAGAGGTTATGCGATTCAATAGCTATTCCATGCTGTCGGCCGAACCGATGCAAGCCCTGTCCGTGTTACTGCTGTACGGAACCAGCTATTTGCTCACCAAAACGGTGCAGTTATCCTGGTGTTCCCGTGTGTGGTGGATGTTGTGGCCCATGTATGCCAGTTTGGTGAAGAAAAAAGTTTATGCCAGTGCTTTGTGATGTTTTTAAATTTCAATAAATATTGTGGTTTAAATTAAATGTAATAAAAAGAAATATTTTATTTAGTAGTAAGTAGGACTACAATAAAATAAACAGATCGGGAAATTTTAGCACTCATTATGATTAGGTGTTAGGCTCCATCTAAAAGAGGCAAGCATTGAATTTTTTTCGTGCCATAAATAAAATGAGGAATGGAAACTTGAACGTTTTGGGACATGTGCACATTCTGCGATTTCTAACCCATTGTCTCGGAGGAACGCCAACGCTCGTAAAATGCCAGTGGTATACCGGCCGTAGGAATGGATATATTAGGATGCACAGTCTAACATACATGGACTGCTCGAGCTGTTATCAATGGCAGCTTCAAACTGTTGGCTCTGACTGCAAGAGTGGCGCCTGTGTTGAAGGGAGTAACTGCTCGAGTAGTCCGTGTACGACAGGCGGTGTCCACCCGGCCCGGTAAGAACCGGATTCCACCAAATCGGAGACGAGAGACGTTTGAATAAACCAATCCCATTTTATTATTTCCACATCTCTTCTCCGCTTAGCTCAAGTGGAAATGGATCAAGCGAAGAACGCTTCGGAGCATAATGAACAAAACGCGAAATGAGCAC
>DWPV01006804.1:0-11222 GCA_018251915.1 Urbanus proteus proteus
TTACATTCGTTACTAGACTAATACTCGTATGCTCGTATATAAATGAATAAGGTATATTTCAATTATCTTAAACATTAACGTCTTACTTTGCATAAGCCTTTTCCAGTAGAGCGGGCCATAGTTGCTCAGTGTGGCTGGCGTGCATGAATGCCAGCTTCCCGTGGACTGTCGGGAGCCTGTCATCCACCAGCACTTCGACCCATTGCCCGCACCACCATATTCGGAACCTGAGATTATTTTTATTTGTTATACATTGCAGTTGCTATTATAATAAGATTTAATTTTTGTACATTTTAATAATAGTTCTTGGCTATTTTTGATTCACGTTAAAAAAATCAGCCTTATCCATTAAATTTTTATAAATAATTATATACAGTCTTATACTTTAATTTAATCCTTCTAATTATAATATTAAATTGGCAGCTGCCAAAAACTAGAGTTTTTGGCAGCTACTAACTAACTTTAGGTATTACGGACTGAAGTTGATGTTTTAAGACAAGATAATTACCTGAATACGCCCGCGTAATTGGAATCGATTCTTTGGTCCGCGGGGACCACTCTGTAGAACAAGCCCTTGCATAAGTACAATACTCTGACGCACGAAAGAAGCCATTTGTCTCCTGAAAAGTATACCTTCAATGAGATTTTTGTACCTGTGTGTATGTAATTATGTTCGGTACATGCATATTGCTATAAAAGCAGAAATGACTCAACGTCCATCGAAATTGTATAGTCAATCAATTCATTTGCCATAAGGCATATAATTAGTTAATACAATTAGGTATGGTTAAAAACATACTTCTTACTTAAATAATGAAAAGTGATCTTATTTATAACGTTACTGACGTATTAATAAAATATTTCGCATAAGACATTATACACTTAGACACTCAGCAAAGCATTATAAGTACAGTACATACATAACTTGTATATTTGATATATTTGAAGCCGAAGTCAGAATAAGTGTGTTTAATAATAAGTAAGTACGTTTTTTACATAGCGTTTAATGATCTGTTTAATACTTTTTTCTATAAGATTGTCCAGTATGTATACCAATACTTTTTTAATATGTATGGTCTAAACTTATAAGTGATTGAACCTACCTATATAGTGTGAAAGCGGCCACGGTTACGTAACATCATAAACATAATACATCTCCGGCGATACCGTTACGCCTTCCTTCTCACGGCTCACTTGTGGATCAGTAGCGCACAACAATCAGGTCTCTACTTTTCCATATTTTCTATTTCTCTTTAACATTTTTCTAACGTACCGACGCCTTAGAATGCAATACAAAAGTTTTTGATTTTGATTGAATTTATAGATAATATCGCCCAATTAGGATTTTTTGTTAGCGAATATTGGACACGCTTACTTAAGTAAATGAGTGAGGAGTGCGAAGTATTGGAAAGTAATTATTGTTAGATTAAGGAATTTTTCGTCATTGCTGTCTAAACCACAATTTCGTGTAAGTATGCAATACTAATTTACCAGATTGATTTAATGGCCTCAGTAAGCATATGTTGTATTTTATGAGTGTATTTAAGCTGTCTGGATTTGATTTTTTAATTGGCAGATTAACTTAACTACCAACTACCTATCGTATAGGTATTTGTACAGTTTCCTTCATTAAGGGACTTGACGAAATCTAAATGAAATAAAATGTTAGTTAATAAAACATTAAAATACATACCTAACTACTAAAATAGTAAAATCTTGTCAGGTATATTAATAGGTACTAGCATTTTATCTATAAAGATATTCTATCGTTATTGCGGAGTAAACACAAGAAACAACATTTTATTATATAATTACGTGATACATATTATATGATAGACCACATTTATGTAGAAATGAGTAAAATTGCCACTTTTTTGATAAACAAAATTTAATGAAAAAAGTGTAGAGCGGTTTTAATGAAACACAATAAAAAAGAGCTCAACGCTTTTCAAATTTAAGAATAAACTTATTGCCAGCTTCGTAAAATAAAATAAAATCGCTAAGCATACAGTTTGAATATCTTCCTCATAGAGACTATTTAACAAATTTGATTTTAAAAGAGTAGCAAGTATCAATTGGTAGTAAGTAGGAGAACGGGTTTACACCCGGACTGGCGTCAAATAGTTACAGTTTTATTGCAGTCATAACTGATTAAGTTACCCACGATAATTTTGATTAAGCAATAAGTCGTTAGCCGACATTAAGTAGGTAGGTACTAGACAAGTCGCAAAGCTTTATCTTTAAATTTTTAGAGATTATCAAAACGGACCTTAGATTAAACAACCAATTTTATTTGCAATTAAAAGCATGCTTTGTACAATTTTAATAAGTCAATATTTATATGTACAATATTACTTAATGAAATATAATTAAATTAATCACACACTTATGAAATAGTCCTTTCACTTATAAATGCAAATTGTTCTGCTGTAACTCAATTTTATTAACACAGGTACTTGGACACGTTATAAGACTCACATAATAAAATACACAACTGATTCGCTGCAGCGCTTTAATAAATTTCACCTCTATTGCGAGACATAGAAATACTTTACAGTACCTACATAACGAAATAAACATCAAGTAAATATAAATTATTATTAAGCAAGATACCTTTTTGTAGCATAGATATAATTATTATATATATTTTGTGTAACGTGTGAAGGAATGGAATTCATAAGACATTTAAGTATGGCAAAAAAAAAAACATTGTAATATTGTCAAGGTCCAGTCTATTATTAAAAAGAGTCTAGAAAGATTTGAAGGCATATCTAAGTATTTTATAGCAGTTTTTGTATAAGTATCTAGTTAGTACGGGAAAAGTTTTCGAATTTGTACTTATTAAATATATTTAAGATTCAACCATTTATGTAAGAATATACCTACTAAACTACTAGTAAAAATCGGTTTCGACAGTAGTAGTTAAAATAAAATTCACATAACTACATACTTAATTTTAATTTGAAATTTAGTTATGTTAAATTTTAAAAAAAACCTCGTTTTTTTTCTTTGATGACATGTTAGATGTTACTAAGAGAAAAGTTTTCGATTTTTTTTTCGTTCTTTTTAAAACTTTTTTCGTACAATTTAAAACTCTTAAGTATGCCTCTTCAGGTACGAACATTGCGCCTGAGTCTTATCTTATATAGCAAAACCAATATTACTTAATTGTATGTAGTTAAAGCGTACTTTAAATTGTATCACAGCCATAAACCAGCTTGATAAGCGAGATAAAGCGTAAGCATTGTTTGAGACGATCGTAACTCACCAAGTCTGCCTGACACCACATCGAAAGTATCGCTGTTGTCGAGCAGGAACGCCGGGTTCGCGTACAATTCCTGCAAGCCGTTTCGTAACTCGTTAAACTAGGAAATCGTAACAATTGGCCGGTTAGTAGACAAAGGCTTTAAACCTACAGAGATAATTGAGTCTATTGAGTATGTCCTGGAATTTAGCCATTTCTAAAATAGGCATTTAACGTAATGACGTTGTTTGCGTGGAGTTGGTATACATTTATTTAATATTTAAAATATATAATAAATAGCTCTTTGTTATAATAATCAAGAATTGTAGGTGATTCTACAATTTTGACATTTTCTTTTAGGTATAAAAATGTCGCCAACATTTCGCACCTACCTTCCCATATCCTACAATGTCGTCACTAAATTGTCACTCTATTCTAAAAAGTAATTAAATACACTCGATTCCTATAAGTGATTACAAAATATCAGTGAAGTTCTGTTATGCAAATGTTACGCAATACTTTCGAACGCTTGTAACAAATAAACACATAAACAGTTAAGGCGAATGTCATAAAGACACCGAAAGTAAAATGTGGCAAAGCTGTTAACAGAACATTTACAAGTGCCTTATAAATTAGTTGTCTAATTATATTTTCCAGTCGCCTTTAAATGACCTTGATTTGGGTAGGTACGTGACACTTTTTATCGATACTGTTTCAGTGATAAAATACAAGGTTAATAAGTAGTTATTGCGTATTTTTGTGGTATATTTGAATTATTGAATTTACAATGAATCATGTATTTTTTCTAACATAAATCAACTATCGAAGATGAGAGCGTTCACTAATAGTCTCAGGGTAGTGAGTTGCAAATCACAATAAATTGATCGTTCATAAGTCAACCGCAGCTTATCTCAAAGTACATTACATTAATTAAAGCGGTTTACAAGAATACTAGCTATGTTGAATAGAAAAAACCATTACTTTTTAACGAAGGTTTACTTAATACAATTAAAAATGCACCAGAATTGCGAATTGTTACATTTCATTTGAATTGTACACACTAGACCAGCGGTCGGCAACCCGCGGCCCGCGGGCCGCATGCGGCCCGCCGACGTCTTACTTGCGGCCCGTGAATGGTTTCTAAATAAGTTATAAGTATCAAAATAAATGTATGAACGAACAATATGATATTGGACTTCTAAGGTTAATATTACAAGTGTGGCCCGTCTTTAGTTGATTTTGTCTCCTCGTGGCCCTTGCCTCCCAAAGGGTTGCCAACCGCTGATCTATACCAATATCGGTATAATATATATAAGAGACCACTACACACTAATCTTATGTGATAATGCCGCAAATAAACGGCTACCCTTGAGGACTGAGCTGGTACGTTTAAAAACAGACAGTTTCAAAACCACTGTTTTTGTTGGACAGAAATAGAAGTGACACTGGTGCCTGGTCGAATATTTGTCCTATTCTTTTAGGATTTAGAATCACGACAATTAGCTAACTATGTTCAGTTGCAAGACTCGAACAACCATTGCAAGAAATAAAAAACTCGTAAAATGATACTGTTATAAATAGATATCGATTACATTATATTAACGTAACCGTAAAACCGGTTTCTATAAATCTTGGTTATCTATTATCATCCGACGAATATCAGATGCATTAGGAATTCATTATGGATTGCAAAAACATGTAACGACGCGTGTTAGGAATGCATACCTACATGAAACTGTGAGTGACCGTGATCGTTTGCCACAAGGTTATATTGTAGTTGTAGGCTTTCAACACTAAACAATTTGAATTCACAGAACACGAGGTTAAACAAATAACGGTGAAGTTTGAATAAATATTCGAAAAACGTTTGAATGTTATACGCACGTTTTGTAATTGTCATCTTTATCAGTTGTGGTATAGCCTTGAACAGCACCTCTCCCTTTCTTTCAGCGGACGTCGTAGAAAGCGACTGAGGAACAAAATCTAAGGGACTTGCAGCGTCTTCATGAAAAACGTTTAGCTTACTACATTTATAGTCCCACAGTAGGATTAAGACCTGTATCGTGGGTGCCATAGAAACACATAGACGAATATACAACCACCCAGATCGAGAACAAAAATCTAAATTCATCATACAAATGACAAACAAACTCTACTTATTTTTCAGTTGTAGCAAAAAAACCTGACGTTAATAAATAAAGTATAAAAGTCGTATACTGCAAGGCCACGCAACCACATAGCGACAGATAGATGGCAGAAAATATACAAAAGATTCAAAATAAGTATGTTCTAACACTTCTAACCAATATTCAATTATAGGCAAGTACTTCAAAATAAAACAAATACTTGACAGTTGACCTCACCTCATTTGTTTGTCATGAACTCAGAATCACAGACCAAAAGATATAGACAAAAGAGCAAAGAGCTAATATAAAAGGTATATAGTAAGTTTATATACCTTTTAATTATTATTTGAATACCTATTCATCTGATCCTTGAAGCTACTTTTTTCTTCGGGAAGCTGTTTAAAAGCGGAATCTTTAATTATTTATTACGTAGGTGTCAAATATGAAAAAAATGTCAATTTTGCTGCTACCTTCAAGGTCTGTGTTGGATCGCTTTGTATAAGAAGAAAATATCTGGTATGGGACCATACCCATCAAACTACAATGCGCCAGCGATTAACAATGCTGTTATCAAGCAAAAATAAATAAGATGATGCCAGGGTTGACCCAAGAAAATTTATACCACGTTTTAACTCAATCGACGCAAGTTGTACTACATACTACGTTGCGCGAGACTCTATCTTTCATCTTTAGTCTGAGCTCCTGAAGAATTTCGAATGCGTCAGCTGAATATTAGAGTTAAAATATCAAGTTTTGACAAATTGCAAAATAGTTACCTTCGCACTTACTTGACATTTACCTAAAAAGTGATCTTAAGTGTTTCTTTAAACAAAAGGACAATTGTTTCATTTTGAATATAGTTAACCAAATTGCTTAACTTATTTATAATATTATAAATAATATCTACTGTGGCTAATTAAATATTTTATTGTATAAACGCAAGCAAATGTCAGTTAATAAATTGTACAATAAGGTGTAATTAACTTTACAATGTTTTGCAATTAATGTTAGTTGTACAAATTTCATTTCATATATTTATAGCCTATACCAGGATTTCCTGGGTCGTAAGTGCATGTACACAGTACAAAACACCCAGAACCGCCCATTAACATGTGTAATAAGATAATTAGAACTTAGAATTAATAGGAGTCTAATCTTGTTTGTAGAATGGTGGTAGAGCCTATTGTGGTTCGACTCCGGCGGCACCATCGCCACACCTGTTTCTGCCTTATAACAGCTGTGTAGCGCTGCTGCGTTCTGGTTTGAAGGATGTTGTTAAGGACCCTTACTTACCCGAGGCGTTCTAACTTAGTCCTCAAGGGTAGCAACGCATCAGTGGCCGACCTTATGTCCATGGGCGGCAGTGGCCCCTTACCATCAGGTGGACTGCATGCTCGTTTGTACCTCCATCTTGTAAAAAATAAAATCCAGGCAGGTCTAAAGTCCTACTAGAGTTTACACGGATGTATTGTGTAAGTAAGTTAGACTCTGACTCTGACACTGCCGAAAATGATTGTCATCTTATAAACAATGGTGACAATCAGTCGTGTCTACCTGGGATTCTAACCTAGAGCCCTCGATTTAGAGTTCAACTTTCTAACCACTAAGTTATACTTATACTTATACTTGGTACATAAAAATGTTGAAACATTTTTTAATTGTAATAGCGAATAAGCAAGTACTTCACCTTATCATATGTCATTGATATATAGACATGTCTATCCAATCTCTATGGGTACAAATCTATGGCTCTATCCAATCTAAATGGGGTACAAATGCGTTTCTACTGAAAATTTGGTTGGAACGTGTCGTCCCCCATAAAATAGGTGTCAAACCATGATATATCAGCATCATAGCTTATGACTACAGAAGTCCATGGATGGTACTTGATGTTTGGATGTCTGGATGTTTGGATGGATGGAGGTACCGGACTGCATGTTTCTTTGGTGCTTTATTTATAAAAAAACCTAAATGACATGTATGATATATCAGACACAAAAGCTATATTAAAACATGTCGCAAAGCCTAATGCAGGTAAAAAAGCAATTGCACCGAAATAATCGAGCCCCATTCAAATTCATATTTCACAAGCGTGAAGTGTAAAATAACAGCGTGTCTTCATTCTGTACAAGACACTCCAAGTTAGAGGAGGCAGCGATAAAATAACAATCGTCACAAAGCAACAGTCCTGTTTGTTAGCATTTTAGCAATAAGTTTTTTCACATTAGAAAGGTGGAAGAATTCTATTAAATTTGTGTTTTCCGTACTAAGACCAATAGAAAACTACATTATGTTCTTGAATTCTGCGGAACTTGCCTGCGTAGTAGACTATAGGGAATTGAGGACCTTCTTCAAACTTTTCTTAAACATATATTCAAGATTACTAACGTAGGTATCGAATAATATAAATCGATCGGGACATCCATCGGATTCCGCGGAAAGTCCACGGAAACTCTACTTAAAACTTAAAACGCTTTCCACACTCCTAGCCCCACAGTAGAATTTTCTCCTGTATTGTGGGTGCCATGGACACACACATGCATAAATACACAAACATCCAGAGCCAGAACAAAAATCTAAATTCGTCATTTAAATGTTCGTCTAGCCGAGAATCGAACGTATTGCGAATCAGACCGGTATGGTAACCGTTCCGCCACGCAAGTCTTCAAAACTACATATGTTAGTTTATGTTGTGGCCCATGTTAAAGTCAAATGGGTTCACGACAACATTGAAGTAATAACAAGTAGTAAGCGTGTAGCTTGTTACAGAGACCATCGCACATCGCGTAGACAAATTATGAAATGTCAGAAATAATGTAAGCTCTCCAATTTTTTCTGCTTCGGCCTTAAAAAAGCTAATGAGTCGAAGAGCGATTTGAATGAAGAAGGCGACCGAACTCATCTGGGTGTAGGGTGGCCATGATTGCTGGAACTTACTAAAACTGCAAAGCTTTATGGCTTAGTAAAATATCGAAATAACGTATTAGATTTCACGATTCATTGTTTAACTTACCTTGTTTTTCATACTACACTACATTGATTTGAAAAATAATAGCTAAGTATATTACAGTGTACACGAACAAACGAATTGATAATTTAACAGGTACTTCGTAAATATGTCATAAATTTGATAAATTTAAGAATTAAAAATTATAGAAAGCAACTAAACAATGAATGAATGGAGGTGTGAAAAATGACAGCTTTTTAATTTTATGTGATTCAAGAACCTATAGATTACGAACTGTTACGTCTTATATTCTTTGTCTAAGATTTCGTGATTGTAACTACGTATTAGGCAGAATCAGGTGTGGTGGTGCTTTCAGAGCCCAACTGCGCTTTCCTATTTTTTCACTGCATATAAAAATTTGGCCGTAGTTCATTATAAAAATCTATTTACCATTTCTCCTATCACAAATTACAAAATATTTCCGACGACATCAACTGAAAGTCTTGTAACTTATCCTGAGTGGGACAAAACTCGTGGCAACCATAGTCTTAAACGACGGATGCTTTGAGGTCGCACTATTGTATTGTTTATGTAATTTCTATTACTTTAGTTAACCTTAGACTTCCTGTAAAGTTCATACTAACCTTACGTATGTTAGTTATATATTAAATCACATCTTTACTTTCAACTATCTTTCAGTGAAAGTCACGTCAAAATCGGTCCAGACGTTTAGATGACAGCCTCAGCCAAACAGACTGACAATTTTTATATTGCATTAAAGTTATAAGTATCGTGTATACTTTCATATACATTGAGTAAAAAAATGTTATTTTGAAATCATACAATCAAACAGACATATCAAATTTATTTATTAGACAGGTATCGAACCCGCGCCCCATTGCGCGTCAGACCGGTATGGTAACCATTCCGCCACGCGGGTCGAATGAAATGCTTTGCCATTCTGAAAGGCCGAAATAATCGTCTCGTGTCTCGTGCCGGTGTCCATATCCCTTCACTGAAACCCAAGGACTGTGTCACGCTAGAAACAGTTGTGACGGTAGAACCTAATCGAATAAACCATGCTGATTCTACCATATTTTAGGCAATAATTAATTTATGGATAAGTAGTTATCTTTTAGGAAACGTTTATCCTTTCTCCACTCTAAAGTAACACAGATATTTCACAAAAGTGTGTAAGTAAAAGATTTCAGTGCATATGCATACAACTACAATCTCCGGCCAAAATTGCAGTTTATGTAGAAACTTGAATATTGCACATTATCCACCGTGTCTGATTTTACGGCTAAATTATTTAAATTATTTGCAAACTTCATTATAGTCTCAATTTTACAAGATTCGACAGCACTAATCGTATCTCTACAACGTCGACATCATCTTCAATTTATTATTATCCCACTGCTGGGCACAAATCTCCTCTCAGAGGAGTCTGTGCGAATTGATAGAGTTTACAGTTCATACACTTTTAAAAACTTATTTTTATTCTAAGGCGAATTCTGCTTCTGAAAAAATCAAAACGAACATAATCATTGTACGTAAGTATGTCTAAAAATATATTGAGTAACTTGTTTTTTATCTAAGTAAGTACTAGTATATCGGCCGTGTAGCTTAAGGTAAGCACTTTGAAAGTGTAAAAAAATATTTAAGTGTTTTAACATAAATGATTTCTATATTTAAAGAAACTTTAATATTATATGACATACTTCTAAACATTATAATAAAAAAAAGCAAAGTCAATACATAGGTTGGAGGGATGGAGAAAACACTACACCTACCATTACATTACACCTTACCTTTAGGTAATCTTTAGAAACCATTAAATCCAAGAGCAGTAGGTATTTAGTTCTGCTGTGGTCTGTTTTGCAGCGTGTACCTAGTATGGTTACACTTTCATGCAACCTTAGTCCCTTCGACGGCCCGCGTGGCGGAGCGGTTACCATACCCGGGTCCGGGGTTCGATTCCCGGCCAGACAGAAATCCGAATGATGAATTTAGATTTCTGTTTCTAAGTCTGGGTGTTTGTGTATTTGTCTTTGTGTCCATGGCACTCACGACACAGGAGAAAATCCTGGTGTAGGGCTATGAGTGTAGATAGCTTTTTAAAAAAGCAACTATTTTATGTGCGACCTCAGCTAAAATTAATTCTATATAGATTAAAATAAAGATGATTTAATAAGGGAGATCACTTGCCATAATATACTTAAACTGGTGAAATTGATTAGAACGCAAAATAGCCTCTGCATGGCGTAAAAAATCGGTCAGAAAATAAAAATATCTGTCTGATACTTATTGAGAGATATGCAAAAAGTATCAAAGTTATGTGAAGTCTACCAATCGCTTGACCAGGTTGTTGGACTACGGCTTTAATACTTTTAAACTTATGTTACATGGGCGTGTGTTATTATTTTTCCTTCTAGTTACGCCCTTGTAATTATCGTGTATAAAATTACATAGTTTACATAAATGTTAGAAAAAACCTGAGTTGCTCTCTAACCAGGCTTGAATTAAAAAAATATTGGGATTCAATTCGCATTCCCAACAGTGGGACTGTAACAGGTTGACATCTAAATATCATTATAATAAAAAGCATTGTAAGAGCTACTCTACAATTCTATTGAAGCACGTAACTCAAGTGCAAATGAGTTCAAATGACATTTACAATCGTAAGTGAAAATCTTAATTTTGCTCTTACATCACCGGTGACTACGGTGTTCTACGTTAGTTACGTACCTATTTCATTATATTATAATTGTTACCATTTGGTAGAGGTGTGAAAGTAACGAAAGAAAGCTTACCCGTATGTGTTCGTTACTATAATTTTTAGAACTCGTTACTATCGTATCGTTATTCGTTACTTTTGATACCACAAATCATAGAACCGATTCTC
>DWPV01006805.1:0-11221 GCA_018251915.1 Urbanus proteus proteus
GGCCCCCGGGGGGGTTTTAGTGCGGTAAAAATCCCCCAAAACCCGTCGTCGCCCCCGAGGCGCCGGGTACCTTTTGAAGGTTTCCCCCACGTAATAAAAAAAAAAAAAAAAAAAGGCCTTGATGATTGATGATTGGGACCATTGGGGCCACAGCAACGCCTTCACGCGTCCATGTGCAGCAAAAACTATTTAACATTAAAATAAATGAGCTACAGGTAAAAAGTACCAACATCGGTGTTTGTTTTGTATAAGCTTTTGCCATAATACGACATATTCCAAACAGACATGTCAAGGTGAAGGTCGCACTATGACGATGTTAAAGCCACTACCTATTAATAGGTGCGGCCGGCCCGCCTTGCGGGTTTTTCACTTCAATAGGTAATTGTAAATCTGAAAATCAGTATAAGTATAAAAAACTTAGTTACTTTATAATCAGGTATTTGTCAGATTATTTATACTGAAATTTCTATCATCAGCCTTTAGAGTTCCATTGGTGGATGTATGGCTCTCGTAATAAGCTTTATTCCAACCGACCTTGTGAATCCGATCTTCACGGTCAAAAGAAGAACTAAACATGATCGTTTTTCAGAAACCTCTTCTCGTTACCCTTCTTTCGGTTGTCAAGGCGACGCAGACAGCCGATTGTCAATTATTTTAGAAGTTACTGGTAAGCTTACTTCTTTAGGGTTTTTGTAACAAAGTATTTTTTCCGATAATTTAAAATAAATTAATTTCATGTGTAATAAATACATTTTAACAAAAAATACTTCATTAGTATTGCCAATCGTATTATAGCTGTTTCCGTGAAATAAGTGTCGGTATTGCGAGCCAAAGCACTCAAATGGTACTAAACGGAGTACATAAGACTTGAAGGGTGCTCAATAAACCACACGACAGCAATAAACGCGGCGACGGCGTGAAGAGTGTGAACGGCCTTGAGGCAGTCTCGGTGACGTCATCTCCCCAAGGAGGAGGATCGATCTTACCAACCCCTAGCCACCAGTTTGTGAAGACCCTTGATGGTAGATACTTCAATTATTGGTGCCTCTCATCAAATTCACCAGACGACGGATACACCGTATTTGGTCGAAATTGTTTGTTTCCTTTCGCTTGACGGGTGATCCATTCGACTTAGTGTCTGCGATGTTTTTGTCGACTAAACTATTGTGAAGTATGTGCTTACTTACAATGTTCTTATTTTTTTCGCAAATTCAGATGGCTAGAATTCATAGAATAAATTTGTCTACGCTCGTATACCTATTACCATCAACGATGTCTATAAACATTCTAGAGTCTCTTTATTGTGGATGTCGTGGGTATATACGAAGAATATACAAAGTATATACGAAGAATATAAAAAGACGCAAAGCTTGAAGGGACATTTAAATTATTTAGATCCTTGTCTACCTGACGATCGCAACCGGAACCCTCTGGGTTGATCGGTAAGGTGACCGCTGCGTCAGTCCGGTCATCAAACCACACAACACCAATTTCTAAATAGCTTTTCCTGGAAACTGATTAATTAAAAATTCGCAAAATTCTAAAAAGAGGGTCTAAAAGTCTTCCTTCCGGTAACCCGAGTGCACGTCTAATTTGGAAGCCGGAGCAGTGCTTACCAACCACCCGCTAAACAGTAGGGGGTGGTTATTGTATCCTTTATACTTGTACATTATATTACAGTACTAGCTGATCCCCGCGGTTTCACTTGCGTTTAAAAAGTAAAAAGCAATAAATATTTAAACATTACTAAAATCTTTTTGCCGTGACGAGGCCCGCAAGCGTGTGGAGCTCGCGATAATTCTTTTTTCAAAAATTAAGTATGTTACGTCTTAGACCTTCAACGATCTTCCAATTAATGTTCCGTCAAAATCGGTCCACCTGTTTAAAAGATTACCTCAGCCAAACAGAAAGACAGACAAAGAAATTTAATTACATTTTTGTTATAGGTATAGTGATTTCATTAAAAACTTATTTTGAAATCACAAACAATTGCTTCAATTTTGTTTATTTGTATAGAGTTAATAGTGTAGTATTATGAATAAATACTAAGGATCCGGGGGGTATTCACCACCCGAGACCTGCCCGAGCAAAGAGGGGTATCCTCAAGACCCGAAATTCCTTACCCACCTGCTAACATGTCCGCATGCAACATTGTAGCATATCACTCCGAGGGTAAAATCTCCATTCATTCAGTGCTTACCTCATGCATCGATTAAGCTCAGAGCCCCAATGTTACGTCAAGGTGAACATGACACAATTGTGCTTTAGAAAGCTGACATCACGTTCATATGTTCCGCTTCGCTCCGCATATTATGTTCCCTCGTCGATCGTGGCTTATTGTGTCGAAGTTGGAGATGACTATTGTTTATTTCGTCTGATAATGAATGCCATATTGAATTTCGTCTTTATCTATTTACATATACAAATAAATAAAATTCAAGGGTCTGCTTGTAACATCAAAATAAAATGTATCATATGAAAGAATACTTGGAACTTATAAAAAAAGACACAATTATTAAAGTTTTTGTCTGTCTGTTTGTTTGTTTCGAGTAATATTCGAAACGGCTGTACAAATTTTGACGGGATTTTCACCGGGCAGATAGCTGATTGTGTAAATTTTAACCTAGTCTTTATTTTCTGAAAAATAATTAAGGATCCGTGCAACAAAACTAAAACCGGTGCTGGCTTCAGTTACTATCAAGGTATTTGTGTATATCATGCCAGTTTTTTAAACGCGGACGAGACCGCGGGGCAGTGGTAGTCTTCACTAAAGCTTTTGTTTAATCAATTTGATGGTACCGTAAGAAGTTGTGAATTTTATTGTGCACCGTTTGATCGACGTGCGTCTTAATTATTAATAATGAATGGGATCATTAATCATTGAAAGTTCTATCATTAATTAATTTATAAGCTGGACAAAAAATATAAAAAACTGTAATCAGATGTCTATCTAGTCGTCACATAAATATCAATTGCATGTTTTTTTGATTTAATTTATTCCCAGTAAAAAAATTGAGAAATGACCTTTGAAAATGATTGTTTCAATTTCGAAGGTCATTTCTCAAATTAATGTACACTGAGATTAGGTACACAAAGATTAGGTTCACTGAGATTAGGTAAAATGAGGTAAGGTAGAACCATGGAAACTGCTGAATTTATTTAAAAGGAATTGATCACGGGAGAATTTGCCGTGAATATAATAATGAGAGTTATTTTTGTTGTACATAGATATTTGCTTAATCATGGGTTAAGGGATAATACTGTAAAGCAAGGTTCATACATACAGAAGGAGCTTAGTGGCTAAGTTCAGTAATAAAAAACAAATGAACATAAGTCTTCGCGCCAAAATTAATAGCAAAGTTAACATTCATCGCCCAAGCGTAACCATGACCGCGCGGCTTGATGGGGGCAGATTTTATTATTCCGCCTCACTACTTAGAACCCTCGGTATTGCGTGTGTGAAATTCACAGTAATCTGCATGTGACACGGCCGGAGAATAATTAATTTTTGTCACAAACAGTGCTATGTTCGCTGACACCGACAAAACAGAGCGATAGTTCAGACGAAATGGCTAACAAAGTTTAACAAACCCAACCATTTTATGTGTAATTTTATGTCTCTGTCTAGGGATGGAATTTTCTCTTAAAAAATTTCGTGTAAATTTTAAAGAAAAAAATATAAACTCTTGGATTGAAATTAAGACCCGTGAACACTAGGGAATCATATATACAGAAGTTTTAATATATTTCAGCATCGGTGCGCTTACTACTGTAAATTCGATTTTCTCTATTATCATAAAATATTTGAGACTAGATCTGGAAAAAAACAGTCAATTTCGACATAAATCTTCATCTATGCTAGGTCACTCATAGGTCAGAACTTCACATGACTTGAGCACATTATGTTATATCTACATGTGCCTTGTCCGTTTTTCACTGCTCTGCAAAATTAGCAATCTGCATGCGACAGTAGGCACAAAATGGCCTAATGTTTGCATTAGGGGAAGGGTGTTGATCGAGCGACTGCTTCACACATTTTAGACAGTTGTATTACACATCCGTCACTGTTTCACAGTCTGCATTTGCTGTTTAAATTACTTCTCATTGGGCATAATGATGACGCATTGGAAACGGTGTAATCTATCACACAAACTACCATTTCAAATTCGGCATATTGATGGTCTGTGACTTAAATTTTGACGATAATGCAGATGATGATACATCGCTGATCACGACAATTCATCATAGAGAAATGATATTCAGAGAAGGGAAGCCAGACTTAAATGGATCTATCGACAAAAAGAAAGCAAATGAAGCTACCTAATCTAAAAATCTTCAGGTTTGTTATCTTCTCACTTTTACTTTTTGTTGGACACTCGAAATGACAAGCATGTCTAACGCTTTACTACTCTTAAGTATAATAACTTTATGCAATTCATAGATATGACAAATACCACACTGGTATCTCTGGTGCAGTTGTTATTGATAGTTGCCGGAACACCAACACCACAAGAACACCTGAGCTAACTAAATATATTTGCCTCATCACAGTTTTTCCTAGGAAATTACGACACGTAAAACCATATGACGGAAGACTATGGCAGACATAAAAACGAAAAATAAAACTGATATTTATAACATTGGTCGTTCCATTTTTACGATGAAATGCGTCACAAAACAAATTAGGCCAGATTGATTTAATGGTTTCTAAATTGCTTAAATCATTTCAACTTCTAGTTGAGAAGGGACGCTGGTTAAGCCCTTCAGCTTCGTGATGTGATTACCGTGGTTATGTAGTCAAAGTCAAAGCCCAGATTAAGTTAACTGGCTCTACGATGTACGGTTAGCTATGGGCTTAATTATTTTGCTCTTTCGTCTCAGAATATAGAAGTGCCCGAGATTTAATCTCCGCACGTAATTATGAAGCCTTAAAGCTAATGGATGTACCAGCTTAAATATTTGATTTGCTTATAATTTCATTTTGCTTTAATGTGAAATATCTATTCATATAAAAAGGCTTGTAAAAATAAATAAAGTAGTGTAAAATTTAAAGTCTGAATCACGAATTAGAACTTTTGTAACATGACTTGGCAAATACGGGCAGAGCCTGTCAAAATATTGTTTAGAACATTATGATTTGGTCTACTTCTTTGGCTATGGTCTTAAACCTGCTTTTATATCTGCTACCATCGTATATAGCAGAAGCGTAACGCGACTGACAAAAAACAATTTTCCATATAAAAGTGTTCAACGTATTTACATTTACTGTAGCTTAAGAAACGGGCTGTGCCTGACAAAATATTGTAAAGAAAAATTATGAATTTGTTTGCCGTTCGAAGTCTGCAATTGTAAATGAAGCTAAACTTGGAAAAATATTAACCCTCAAATAAGTAGGAGCACTTATCGTTAGTAAAGCTAACGCTCCATAAGTTGTACCTGACGTGCATGAGATTACAGTCATTTCGTATTTCACAGTTACGTGGTGCTTGGCGGGTTGAGTTTGCACTGCATAGTTATAATTGCTGCACGCTTCCTCTTTGAGGGATTTTCATCCGCTAATTAGTTGCATCTGTAGGTATAGTGTGAAAAACGCGGTGGGAAATTGTTCTTTTTATGGATACTGCCATTCTCTACGTCAACTATCTACACAATTCTGACAGACAACGCACAGTAGTTGTCGGGGTTTAGAAATATGAACTTTTTGCATGGAAGCTGTTTATAAAACGTAGATCAGCTCATATTGTATTTAATTATATGAATTATGAACATTGTAGCTCCATTACAATGCTATCACTTAAGGAGTAGTTACTACATATATAGGACATTTTTTGCTTCTGTTATGTAAATTTTTACGAGTGAAAACTAGTAAAACCGTAACACGACAGAGAATTTTGTTTAATAAAATGTATCTTCATTACGTATTTCAAGTACAGAAAATACAAACAGATCGTTTAACATCATTGGGAACACATTCCGTGAATTCAAATCAAAAGTTATACAACAACGACAAATGGATAACAATCATATCAATTGATATACGGACGTAGTCTGAGATTGTGACGGACCTATCAATTCTTTTGTTGACCACTTGAGTAACACGTGACATTTACACGGTATTTTCTGCTTGTAGTTTCTCTAGCACTTGTGTAGAATTTTACGACCAAATAAAAAATACACTTTATACACTTATACTGTCGTATGTGCCATGGACACATCATATACCTATGTGTCCAAATACACCAATGCCCAGACCAAGTACGGAAATTTTCCAATCATGACAAACCTGAAACGTGAAATATGTCCAAAAACGTAAAATTTGTGAAAACTTTTTAGAATCAATCCATTGAAAGTCGCAAGTAAGTCTTGCCCTGTTATGAGTACCATGACCTTTTCTGATTCATTTCTACGAACTTTACCGATATTTTTTGACATTTCAGTGTAACAGCTTGCTTATTAATTACTTAACGTCATGTTAAAATATCACGAAATCTCATATAGCTTAGTTGATATATTTCTTTATTTTATACGACCATTAATGAAAATGTGCATTACCATTTAATTCTGGATAATCCATTAGAATAATTGATATCACGGTCTATATTGCACCGTTATCAACTGTAGATCTGTCTGGGGGACCATTGTTTGGTCTGAGGCGTTGCAGACGAATAGACTTGCAAAGTAGCAGGAAGTGATTTCGATCCCGTTATTCGCTGTGCGGTCCTGAAGGGAATGGTTTTTCCATTTGAACTGTATAATGTTCAGGTCCGATTTGCGAAACACGCTATCATTATCTCAATCATTCACATAAATTTGCGTAAAGCTAAATAATTTTAGTAATCTGGTCATAACAGCTATGCTAACAGTCCAAGACTTGAAGGGTTTGCAAATCTTAATTTGTATTTGTATACAAAAATAATTTCAACCTATCAAATCTTTCCTTATCCATTTTATATTGCAATTATTTTTTGTTATCACAAGCTTTAATTGTATTAT
Organism: Urbanus proteus proteus; assembly: GCA_018251915.1. NCBI lineage: Eukaryota > Metazoa > Arthropoda > Insecta > Lepidoptera > Hesperiidae > Urbanus > Urbanus proteus. The sequence continues at coordinate 6,994 of DWPV01006805.1, forward strand.
TTGTAGTATCGAATGAAATGTTTGTTCGTGTTCGAATATTTGTTCTCGTAATGAAATGTTATTATACCTTTGAAAAACGTCCGAGAGAAAGTCATATTGACCTTTCTGTAACCGAGCGATCTTTATTTATACTGCACTATGGGAGTAATAAGCATGCGTCTTTATTAAGCCTGTTGAAATGTCTGTCTGTTGTTCGTGGTTTGTTTTCCTACAATGTTCAGTTGGCTTAGTTGTTTTACATTTTGTTATGAGCGTCACTGCCCGCGTTCTGTCTAGAACAGAGTTTTTGCTTTGTGCTCAGTGTTCTATCTATATTGTCATTCTCTTAAAAGCTTCATTTTCTTTATTTATCGTACTTATGGCTTATTCTCTGGAAAAAGAAAATTGGTTAAAGTAAAAATTACAAAGGATTTCGATATGATGACCCTCTGTAAATTATTAATATCTGTAACTTATTTCATTCTATTGTATCGTGTTTGATTCGGAAAGTCTTGATGCAAGTTATGAAATTTAACTTAGTTATAATTTTGAACGAAAGTGTCTACAATATACAGGTGCTGAAAATAATCGATCTCTAACCAAAAGCGATAGAGGCGCCATCAAACGATAAGTGGATTTTATTTTAGTCTCAGTTATCTAAACATACCACGTTTTTGCTACATGTTAATCTAATCATTCTCAGAAAAAAATCATCTGTTCTCTCATGAGTAACGGCTCTTTGAGAATTCACGTACAAGACTTGAAATAGAACGCATGTTTAACTATTGTCGAATTCCTATCACTCTTCACCTTTCATCTAACGTGAAGTTTTAGATACAAGCCATAAGTGTCCAGAAGGCCATAACATTATAAAATAAAACCGGAACAATTATTGATCGATGTGCGCGTATATATAGTAGTAGAGTATACCTAAGTAATATTAATGTTGGATGTATTAAAATTGTTTGGGTTTGATCTAAAGCAAAGCTGACACTAACCTAACCTAACCTAAACTAAATTCCACTCAAAAGTTTGAAGCAGAACTCTTAGTTTCGATTTTATCAACAATCACTTCAAAAACTTTTATTGAAGCATTTTAACAATGTATTGTTATTTCACAAAAAGTATCCGTATTGCGAGGGAATGGTTTTTTTCTATGAACAAAATATAGAAATTAAAGTGGACGATGATGTGAAATTTCACGCATTATACTAACACACAAATGTCGCGTGACACAATGAACTTTGCGTGACCAAAACAAATGCGTGTGGCATCGCCACGCGCTCGTTTAATTACAGTAACGATGGACGTCCACCTGTCCTACATCGTCTTTCTCATGACCCACGGTTTATGTTGACCTACTTAAAACATCCTTTGTCCTTTATTTGTAGTATTTATAGAAAGGACTATATGACCATTAATTATTTTTAATTCATAATGTCATGGTCAGAATTCACATTGGTTGAGACAAATTTATTTATTATGTAATCTATTCAAACCTTTTAAAACAATGTCTGTCGTTTATCTTGTCCTGCATTTTAAAACTCAAGGTTTTTCTTGGTAAGATTTTATGGAATTATTACAAAAATATGTATATTATTTGTACATTGTACACATATTCTTCTTCTGTGAGGTAAAGTGTGTATATGATTTGTCTACAGCTTCTTACGAAGTTTTTTTTTGTCGAATGATTTACCACCTTTACAACTTGTCCAACCAATTTGTGAAACCACAAGCACTATCGCTCTTTTTGATGGTATTGCTCCAAATGGCCGCTACATTAGTCTCGCTGTGGCGTTTGGCTAATTTCGTTTGGTTTACGACCGTCTTGTTTACATTTTTCCGCAGCCGGAATGGTTTCTTGTCTACTGACCTACAAACGGTCGTAGCTTGCTCTTTGTTCCATTCGACACACTCATGTGATTGATTGTTTCGACTGGGTTTCCTCGATTTTGTGTTAGCACTCAATTAGCTGTTTTAAGGCTTTAACAAAGCGTTTATTTTCGGTTCAACGCTCGCAACGCTTTCGTTACTTTCAAGCAAAATATATTTTTTTATATTTAAATTCATGTTTCCTTCGAATGTAGATAAATTATTTTTTTTATTATCTGTATTTGTTTTCTCGCCTATATGCAAAATTATTACTTCTTTTTTTATAAAAAATAAGAGACTTCCTGACGATACTTATTTTTCCTGTTCTGGAACTTTATGCTCCAATTGTTCATATCCTAAGTCGAATAAATCAAGGACAGTGACACTAATAACATAACAAGAGGATGTATAAAACAAATCGCACACCGGACGTCTGCGTGCAGCTAAACCAATACCGCCCACCAAAATTTTGACATGTATACTATTATGTACTTATAAATGCTTCTTCTTGGTACTCGGGCATCGACCAGAATGTCCGGCTTGTAATGTAATACGTGTAAAGTGTTAAGTTTTAAAGCACGTTTACGATGAAGGTGAGAATATCCAAACTTTTACTTTAAAATGTTCATATTAGCGCTAAAAGTCTCACCCACTGTCAAAACGTTAAGCATAAAAATCAAATGTAAATGTAACACATAAAAGGGCAAAAAAGATCTACAGAATGATTATTTGTTGTAACTTTAGTCAAATTATCATCTTAAATTTTGAGTATCACATTTTGAAACTTTACACTAGTGATGATACCCGATGTCGATAACGTCCGGTTATAGCCCTAAGGCTCGATTAAAGTTATGTATAATGTTTCAGCGGAATGTAGATCGTTGAACACGGAAGGAACTGATAGTACTCATATAAACAGGTGTGATTCAATTTGTACAAATGAAGCATAATGCATAATTTATTCTTAATTTCTCACTTCTGTCGTGGTTCTTTATTTTAAACGTAGATATATATTATAAGATGCAGTTCCATTTCCAGATTCATTCTTCATATTCTTAAATTTCTCAGGATATTTTAATTATGATTCACGATTTGTTACTTCTTGTCAGTAACCGACGCTTAAAGTCTTATATATAATTTCCATCATCACCAATTTTCTTGTTTTCTGGATTGTATTTCCAGCATAGATGCTGGAGAAGTTCAGTACTGAATGTCAAACGAGGGCAATGGCATGGTCGCAGCAAGAATAAATCAAACACTTGACCCTATTTTGGCCAAGGAGAAACAAAAGCGGAGCTAAAACGCTTCCTAGTTCAACGGTAGGATTAGGAATCGTTATTTTGGAATACTTCGTTTAGTAGCTGCTTATATGATTTGAACTGTAACTTTAGAATTAATAAGATAGGAAAAGAGCTCTCTAGTTACTACGATATGACGATACGACCACGATGATACGACATCTACAAGATGGAAACAATATGTCTTTAAGATTAAAACCCTCGAAAAATTAAATCTGTTCTTGGATAATTAAATTTTAAATTTAATCTAAAAAATCCTTCGGATCAGATAGCAGCAGCGACAAGGGTAGTTGTAATCATGATGATCGTAAGAGTTGTATCCCCTTTGTGTGCAATATTGTCGCCAGTCACTATCCTCACTACCAATAGCTTTCAAGCAATAAATATTACCGATATTTCTCTTATCTATGAAAAAATAAGTAAATTGCAAAGTATATTTTTATAAAGTTAAAGATTTAATAATATGTGTGCGTTATTCATGTTTGTCAACGTGTATAATCTGGGAGCCATCATTGTAATCGATCGTCGGTTATGGCAACTGGCTTTCCGCATTGCAGTTCAATCTCTATTTGCCCCCGTTCTGCCGTTGTCTGAAATGTGGAGTGAATGTCGCTATGTGAGTGCACTCGTGTGAAATGTTTATAGCGATTGTGTGATATGAATAAACGATTTACGGATATGCTTTTACGTTACAGTGTTTCATACTGTTACTATTGTACATTTGTGTTTCGTATGTCCAACTAATATCGTAGTATGCAAGTGGGTGTTATGAATAAACGATAACAGATATACTATGATATATAGATATATGGTTTTACATTGAACTATTTCATACTGTTACTATTTTTCATTACTTACGTATTTACGTACTACCGATATCCAAATTGATGGATAATGATGTTCAATTACGTAATTACTTTAATATGTGAAATGAGCGAGTTTAGTAAATCTCTTTGTTTATTAGCTAATGACGCGCTTTCGTGTTACAAATAAAAAGTTTTGGAATAAAAATATTTTTAACAAAAAAAATAAACCGACTTCTATGTCACTAAAAAGTATGAAATAATTTTAGTTCATTC
>DWPV01006806.1:0-11221 GCA_018251915.1 Urbanus proteus proteus
AGCGCCATTTAGAAAAAAATTGACCCTGAAATGAAAATTGTCGTAGTGTGCGATTTTTTTGCTCTCGAGTGTATAATCCCGAAAATCTTGAGAGTCGAGGTCTCATCAAGGTTGGTTGTCTTACATTCTTGTAATTTTTTTGTTCTGTCAGACACCTATACAATATACTTATACAATTCAAAGTCAACAGAAATTTTCTCTATTCCACATATCTAAATGCCTGTGATATTTGTATTACTTTGTATGTCCCAAGATTGCGCCAAATCCAGTTTAGTTGTTTCAACTAAATTCTACTATCTCCACTATATTTAATAGAACATCTTCAAAACATAGTCTTGTTAGCGAGCCAAGAAATTGCTATCACATATGGACCCTAATAAATGGTGACAGCTATCTTGATCGGCTCGGTAGGACAAACCCATCTCGGTCGGAGTCGCTTGCAATATCCGGACTAAAATACTCTCATATTTTAAGATCCTCTCAATGAAAATATTGAGGATATTATTCAAAATCAATGAAGGAGACACAAAAGAGATAGATTATGTATAAGAGAATATTGAAATAATTAAATTAACCATAAAATAATTGATAATTTAGAACTGCAAAATCTATTCTGATTTTTTGGTATAATGTGTAAATGTAGTCTTCATACATCTAAAACCCATTTATTTAGCAATGAAATACCTAAGCACATACAACATAGTAAAACAAAATAAAACAACACAATAAAAGAACGGCCACATAAACGCAAGGCTTAGAAGTTACGAACCGTACAGCCCATCATAACAATCTCAGTAGACATAAACCAGACAAAATAAAATTAAATTCCTGTACAACTCCTGCACAGATAGTACTTCTCTGAAGTGGAAATCATAAAATGTTATCCTACACTCCAAATATAAATAGAGATAGCCGTTGGTAAAACAAAGACTTATCTTGGATTTTAGTGCTTTGAGACAAAAAAATACAAATCAGTTTTTGTCAAAAAGATGTTCATTTTTTGAGAGTTACTGCAACTATGGTTCAAAACTAGTGGTGAATTGTACATAATAACTTTATTCCTATTTATTTACGAACGAATAAAACAAATGTGAACAAAGCAGTTAATCTAAATCCATATAGAAAAGTTTGCGGTGCGATGGTATATTACAAAGTTTTGATTATGAAAATGAATGCTGGGCCCAAGTTATATCCCGGTGGAATTCCATAAATATTTTAATTGCAAAACATCATATGTGACATTTAAACGTAACTCACATGACCTTTTGTTAGAGAATTAGAACGATTAAAGTTATCGCTATTTATTATAGGACTGACTTATATTAATTTAATATTATTTTTCGACAAATCAGTCGTAACAGAAGCAAAGACATGTGTTCGCTTTGGAGTCAAGCGTACGTAGTTGTTTAATGAATTGAAAAGGGGACAATATGAAAAAATAGCTCAAAGCAAAGTTAAAGTGGCACTGCAAGTTACGCCATTACACTGGAAAGTTTCGTTTTGTCCCAACGTGAAATCCAGGTCGGGTTAAGAGAATGGCTTATTCAGACTTTACAGGCTGACACTTCAAGTTTCTCTTTGGTGTCTTTGGCAGTTGAAAGTTTAACAACGACAAATGGGATGTAGTGACGGTACACTCGGTACGCACACACTTTTTTGGGCGCAATTTATATGTATATACCTACATTTACGATCGAAGGAAAGGCGTTGAGTTATTTATGTAGGTTTTCGGTACTCGTCTACTCCTCGCTATAAGTTGAAAACGAATGTTTTATTACATTGAGTTTCATACAAAATCAACTAAGCGCAGAAAACTACATATATTCAAATTTTGTGTTAATAAATCGTGCGTGAACGCAATGAATTTTAAAATGAGAGCATGCATCGGGAGCATGGTGACCATTTTGCTGTGCCAAACGCACATCACAGGTCATTCATTCCTGTTAAGACAAACGGTAAAATATTTAAAACCTTATTCCCGTCTTACGAGCTCATTTGACACGGACGTAGAACCCTCGTCACAAAGAATAGGCACTAGAGCAAATACAGTAGAGCTTTTCACTCACAATGGGGCATTTCAACGGCTGTTTTTAATTAGGAGGATAATTATGTCCTCGTCTTCTTTCGAACTCGTAGGTCAAACAAACGTGAGGCGTCAGGAAATGGGAAGGTTAATGAAACTAGAATCGATAGCGAACTAAGACAATTAATTACTTTCAGCGAAGGCAATTTGTTACTGGCAAAATTGACGTCTTCTTCGCTTGACACACAAAGGCCATAAAACTTTACATTTTTGAAAATCAAAAACATATTATTCGTGTAACTTTCAATATACGCTGAATTTTACACAGTCAAAAGTTTTAAAATAAAAACCACAGAGCCAATCTGGCAATATCTCTATCGGAAAACGTTTCAGGTCTGCTTTAAATTGAAATTTTTATATTTCTATTTTTTGTGGCTATCAAAATCTAGGTCTAAATTATTCTATCAGTTCGCAGAAAATTCGATGACATGAATCGATAATGATGATCGTTAACACAAACAATGGCAATAATTACCCGCCGATAGAGGCAATTAATGACTTGCAAAATTCATGATCCATTGTGCTACATTATATTGTGAGCGGATTTGAAATTCATAACGTACATGTAATGATCAAAGTTTTATAATAGCGAGCATTATGAGTGACACAGACAATAATTGCAAAGTGGTGTTAATTTCGCTAAAGGTCCTACGTTGGGTTCAAGTCGAAAAGGTACCATTGAGTTTTCAAAAGCAAGGAGAAAAGGAAGAAACCTTATGGAAAAGAAAAACTTAACGGTCTACCTTGAGAATTAACTAGCCTTATTAATTATTCAGAGGAGGATCTTTTTAGAGAGGCATCAATAAAATACATCAAAACTCTCCACTACGTAAGAATTCCAAAGCAGAAATTCCGTAACCATACAACTTATAGATCTCACATATTCCACATAACACAGATTGCTATTTTATTTGTAGTTCAAAGCGGAAACAATATCGCCGCTACATTGCTGTGAAGGGAACTTCTAAACATACAAACATGTATGTACATATGTAGCCGTAGCCACAAACCACGCGAATCAGTCTACAAAACTTTTGCACTATACCAAACAGATTGTACATTGTACTTGATTCTGAGGGAAGTCTGAACATCAACCAGTCTAATAAGTTCAATTGTAGCATTGCCACAAACTTTGCACAACAGTACAACGGGAGAGGGAGTCGAAGCGGAAAATTTAGTGAAATGTGGTTGGCGCTAGTTTTCATATCAAAAAGGAAATTTTCGCCAGCATCTAGGACATGGGAACATTAGACTCGAAACGTGGTTGTTAGAAATCTGGAACATTTCATGATGAGAGCGTTGAACGCGTTTCATCCAGAGGAATGTAGTACGACGCAAAAAGCGTATACCCACTTCACTCACCAAAACTAGTTATTCGAAGCGAATACATGGAAAGGTAATAGAACCTATTTTGATTGAATCGTAGACACAGTGGTATTTTTGTTTATGGTCTATACCAATTTATTCGCAGGGCATCAATGTCGATAACCGTCAGATATGTATTTGACGGTTATTTTTTTTATTCATGAAGAGATTGTTTTTTCACTTCTTTCACTCTTTTGCTCCACTTCACTTCTTCACTTTTTTGCTTCACTTGTATCGTGTGTTGACGAAGTCTGCATAATGTATAATACATTATGAAGTTGTTCACAGAAATTATCCCATAATATGAGTAATGACTTAATATTATTTAATATCAAAACTAAAGATAGATCCTTATTCCAAAGAAGTTATTGTTGGAAGCGCATTGCAGTGATCTGCGTAAACGATCAAAATATTTTACGGTAATAATCCCTCAAAGAATTCAATCCAGTGTATTCATGAATTCATGTTACCGTGTCTTTCGACCGACGAACCGTAAAAGCGACCGTGGAATGGAATTCAAAAAGTAGACTGTCATTGTCCCTCAGATTAAATGTACATAGTGTAGTGTACCTATATAGTGAGATGAAATTGATTTTTCCAACTGTTATGCAACATCTGCTCTCAGATCCACTTGATCTATGCATCTGTTACATATTTATTGGAATACGATCAAAACAATCCATGTATTAACCCACATCGCCAAACAAGATAAATTGTCGGATGAATTTGAAAACACTTCCAAAAATATTCTAATTCAAAAGAAGAACATTTTAAAAAAATATAAAAATAACAACTGTTCAGACTTTACCTAGATTCTGGACAAAGATTAAGTAGCTGAATAAAATAACCTCAAAGAAACAAAGTTTAAACGAAAATGCAGTCTGATAGATAAATCACAGTAATAAGGAAACAGTCCCAGAAAATGTAGACAATTTTCTTTCAAGACATTCACTTCGCAGTAAAAATTGCATATTACATTTTTTCAATGAATTACAAGAAATAAAAAAGAAGATATAAAGGGAAGATGAAGTATCTCTTACAGCTAACAGCTTTTATTATTTTTAGCGGTATACAAAATGAAGATAAAATTGTGATGTTCGCCTTTCTGCCACTATGCCCTGGAATTGTCTTGCAAGCGTTAAAGTTTTCCGTTTGTTAGAAGATTGGCAGAAGTGTCTATCATTTAAGTATCAGAAAAAGTAACCCAATACTTTGTTCTAAATACCAAGCGATAGCTGGCAGAGATTATTCCGTAATCGGTTTTTGATATTTACTTAAAAGTCCTATATTTAAGACTTAAGTTTCCCTTCAAGTCATCCAGAAAAGCCACGGTAAAAAAATATGTTAAGTCATTTAATATATTCACAAAAAACGTTTAATTGACGGCTGTCGTTATTAATCTTTTAGACCAAACGGGTCACCCCGAGTTAAAGGCTTAAGCGGACAACGAACCTCGCGAATGAGGTTATAACACGATTTAAAAGGCTTTGCATAACATTAACAAATTGGAATATGTTTGTCTTTTTGTTATAACTTTCCTAAGCTTTTGATAAACAACAAAATTTCTGTTATTAAAAATATTTATCTACCTATTAAGCCTAGCGGCAGAAAACCCGGTAAAAAGTGATCACCGTTAATGTATCGCTGAATTCGAAGTAAGCTTTTGCACAGTTTTGAAAAGTCTTGTCATAACTTTCTGGAAATACCATAGTAGGAATTTTCACATCTCCGCGAACGCGTTTGCAGCGAACTTTATAACTTTACTATTAATATTTTAAAACTAAATATACCCAAAGTACGCTAACCCGATTCACCTACACAACCCACAGACCAAGTGATAAATGGTTCTCCGCTAAATTTGGCAGACATGTAGTTTGTTATGGGGATGAATAAAGAATGAAACACTTTTCATCCCAGAATATTGTCCAGATCCTGACGGAATAATGATTTATGCGTATCTACACTATCTACGTTCAACACATATTTTATGGTTTGATTAAATTAAGGCATTTAATTTCAAAAATTAGAAAATCTTGACTAATGTTGTAAATATTCTTCGGTTTAGTATCTTGAAGTGGGAACATTAATTTAGATAGCCATTACGACGGGCGATCACAAGACAACAATATAACCGAGATAAAGTGATAGCGTTAGATAAGAGATAGATGAAGTGACTCACAACAGTAACACAAATATCATTTGCTGTACGACATTGTAATTCCCCACTAAAGCCAAGTAATAGAACTAGTATGGTTCGACCAGGGCGATACCGCCACATCTATTCGTGAAGCAGTTCTTCTTGTTAGCCGTGCCGTTGCCGGTCAAGTCGCTTGTGTTTTTGTTGCCAATTGCAATGAGGCGACCCTAGTCCTCAAGAGTACCAAGGAATATATTTGATTTTTGATAAAATCCCTGTTAGGTATGTATAAAGTTCGCTACAGATGTCCACGGGTCCCAATGAACACTTACCATCAAGTGGAAAAAGACTCGCTTTCTCCTACCTTTGAAGTGTTTTTTTTTTTCTTGTAGAATTTACCGATATATCGCCGCGCCTCTTCACAGGCCTTTACCACATTATCACTACATTAATTACTACATTAATTTTAGTGACTTACCTGTATCTGGAACATGGATATGGAGTCGTCGAGCATCTGCACGCGCACGGCGAGCATCTTGCCGCCCTTCTTCGGCGTGGCGGGCGGCGTGCGCGCGCCGCCGCCGTCCACGCCCGCCGGCGTGCTCGCCGAGTGGTGCATGCGACCTGCATACAATATTATATTTCTAATTATAGATAATATAGGTATTGGATAGATAGCTAACTTAGTACTTGACAAGTTTCTAAAGATTTGTCAAAAGTTTCGAAATTTAAGTCGAACGTTGCTTCGATCTGGTTGGGCGGGTAACTATGGGTAAGGAGAAGATAGGCGAGACTTTCTAACTTAGTCTTCAGGGATGGCAAGACATCTCTAGGCAAAGTTAAATGAGGCTAAAATTCTAATTGCTTGAATACAAGTACCAATAGACGGCGGTTACACCATATCATAAAGGAGACTAAACAGTGGCACTTAACAAGTGTGCATTCATTTACTGCTATTTTTATATTTTATCTATAAAGCGATGGGTTCAGGTAGAATCGGTTCCAAGATTATCTTCCAGCTTGGAGACTCTGAATCTGTGCAACACTTCGAAATAAAACGGCAGAAACACTGTCTTACAGCGGCTATAAACTAAAATATACGCTATCTCCAGCAACACTGCAGTAAATCGATAAATGAAATGTCCTGGGAAGATTCCAGGTCAGACCTCCTAGGACCGGTTCGGAATGAAATCTACATAACATCTTCTGAAGTTGTTTCCAAGCGCGATGACGCAAGGGCCAAAATGTACGACGATCAACTAACTTAACGCGGCACTCTGTGTACATTGCAGTGAATCGATTACCTACTGGTAATCCTGTGAAGATTTTAGGTCAATGTTCTTTACGTCCATTATACAATTAATTTATATGTATTTATGTACGTAGCATAGCACAAGACAGGTCAAAACTATAAGTACAAAATGATTCCTTACTAAGTTATCTTTTAGCATGTATGTCCTTAGAAGGTTTAAGATTAATAAATTAACCCTTTGCACCGGTTACATAATAAAATATGCGTAATATATGTTAAATAATCGTCTCTTAAAAGTGCGCAGCACAGGTCGGGTCAAAATGTATAACTATAATCTCAACTTTGCGCGCTCTTCGGCACACACTGCAATCAATCGATTACTGGGTGTCCTGTAAACATTTCACCCTAGAGCTCTTTGGAAACCGTTAAGGAGTAATGTGTCACTTAGGTACACATCTATCGGGATAACCGATTAGAAATAGGTCATTGAACCGTTGGATTAGATGCTCAACATAAATCATTAATTTGCATGCTCAGAATAGTGAATATTACAGGCACAATAATATGTATATGATTATCAATTTATCATTTTGTAAGCAGAGTGCCAAACTAGACAGAAACGTATTTAACTATTTGAGATATTGCGATATTGCAAATTATAGATATATGGAAAAGCTACTTAATTTGTTACCGTTTTAATTATTATGATTATAAAAATATTATTAAAGTTGTTATCATAGCTATAGTTATTTTCCGTGCATAAAAACATCTCTCATTGATAGAAATTGTATTGTACTCTTAAAAGATAAATCTTCAAATTAGCGCTAAGCACGCCCTCACGAATAACTCCGTTGAAAGAGATGAATGAACCCCTTCTGTTACTCTTTGTATTCGCGAGAGTCGTTCACCCTTTGACAGCTTCACTGCACCACAATTTACTTAAATTCATTCATGACGAGAAGCAAGATTCGCGTTGAATTTTTCATAAAAAAAAATTAAATAACGTTTAATGTATTATATTATATTGTGTTGACATCCATTCAGCGTTTTGAGTTCCACTACTGGATATAGCCTTCTCCTAATGGAGGTTCTTGCTAGGCGTGATAATATTTAACGCGCCTGGCATGCTACATAGTTGATAACCATAGTGATTGCTTATGTTAGGTATAAAGACGCCGCTGCCCATATCCTGTATTTTTATCCTTAACTCACCTACTATGACGTTCATGGGGAAAGAAAGAGTGCTGCTATCCAAAACCACTTCACGGCACCATTGTGCAGTGATATATAGTTACCGATCAATTACATTAAGCGTATTTGCGTTTACCCTTGCCGTTTGTTTCGGTTCATTGCTAGTATTACTCTACCAATCCTAGCTGTACGTAGGTAGCCATTATATTAAAAACTATAATTATAAAGATGATAAAAGTTTCCACTCGTTAATAATAAAAGACAATGGGAAACACACATACATATATGGACATGGCTTTTATCGTATACATGCGACGTTCAGTTTAATAGCATTAAAACGGGTCGCAATTCATAACCATGGAAGCTACGAGTACAATACTGCACCATCACCGATACTCAGATATTTCACATGAAAAGAATATAGCAAACGGGAATATAGGTCATCGGACATATCAATAAATCAATACTGACTTTAGACATATTAAATTAATCCCCAGCATGATTGATTTCCAAATTGAAGGCACGGTCACAATGCTTGCGTCGCTATTAGCTTTCCATCCTCTCGAGCCAGAACACGACATTTTTATAACGGTTATAAAGTGGTATATGATTGGTCAAATCGAGTTACCTATATTTATTTCAAGAAGGGTTAATTACAATGATGTGACATTTTATAACAACAATCACGAGAGTAACAAAGGCTGTAACAATAAATGCTGTTTTATCCGACATCACTAAACGCCCACCACTATTTCTCATCTGTAACAAAGGTTCACTTGTGAATGTCATTAGTTCGCCCATTGTAATAATTATACAATAAAGGGTAAATGAATTGCACCCTTAACGGTTCCACTCTAGTGGCACCACCCTTTCACCGATTTGTGTCTAATACCAGCAGTATTAAACGCTTGTGTTTTAGTTTCTAGCGTGTGGTAAGAGATTATTTCCGAGACGTTTTAATTTAGTCCAAAGATGTTATAACGCGTCTAACTAACCAAATAATATTGACTGAGGTTGATAACAGGCGTATTCAGATATTTTCAGAAGTCCATGGTCAGCGGTGGCCACTTATTATCAGATGGACTGCGTGCTCGTTTGATACTTTTAGATCATAAAAACTACGTATTCCTTCTCTTCACGAACTTCTGAACATTTTTTTATAAGAAGCTTAGAAAGAATTAGCGGTCTCTTCCACTATGACGGTGATATCACTTGAGTGATCAAAGTGGAAAATACCTAATTTGATAATCACTGATCATGTCAAATGAAAGATCAATCAACATCAATCGTGACAAAGTTAACATGCAGTTAATTGGCCCGGTACGATCACCGCAGGCGACGAGCCATTTCAGCGGATTTAACCCGTAAATTACTCAGCCAACTGCCACTGTCAGTTACTCTGAATAGCATAGAATACTGCTTACGTAACTAGCATTGTTAGTAATTACTAATTGAGAGCAATCCGATGACTATCGCACGGAACTTATGGGATAATGTCCAAATGCCAAGCATCTATTGTCTCTGACAAGTGTATAATACTGCGTGAAACATATTGTACCTGCAGGATTAAGTTCAATATGTTATTGATACCCAGACATCCTTTAGATATGAGAGGATGTTCAACAGAGATGAAAAATAGATAGTACCCACCTATTCTGCCTTATAACTCTCCAAATATTATACAGCAGATCTACATTGCAGTTACAGGTGCAGCTTTTGTTAAACAAAAAAAACATAAAACATGACTGAATAGGGAGAAAGTAAAGTTTGGAAGAAAAAATATATTTTTCAAATACATACACGTTTTTATTGCCGTAAAAAAATATTTTTGTGTAAAATTTCAAACTGCACCACAATTCTCTGCTATTTTTGCATGTTTCGTAGCTTGTTTTAGATTTATCGATACGTGTTCAGTGGGTACTTACTCATAATGAGAGTTTCGTTTTACGGAAATAGTAATTATTGAAATAAAGAATTTTTGGAAAAGCATAAAGTATATTATAAAATTATACCAAAAATAAATTAAGAAATACTATCATAAACAACCTAAATACCGTCACAATCCTTAATATCACCACAGTCGAACTATGAAAATACTCTCTATCAACTAGAACATGTGATGATATTTTATCTACAATGATTGCTATTAATGATAATGATGATACACTCACCTGGTATATTCCATCCAATGGTGGACAGGTGGCCAGTGGAGTTACAGCTGCCCGGCGGTAGCTCCGATTCCATCATACTTCTCTCTTCCCACACTCTTTTAAACCCAAACCCCATGTGACATCGGTCATTGTCACCCTCGCCCAGAACTAACACTGTCCACCACTTCCACTACCTGAAGCAAGAGAAAAATGGTTTTCAAAAAATATTATTTATACACAAAATCACTACATAGCCTAAAACAAAGTCGCTTTCCGCTGTTTGTCCCAATGTAAGCTTAAATGTTTAAAACTATGCAATGGATGTTGATGCGGTTTTTTATAACAGTTAGAATAATTCAAGAGGAAGGTTTAACGCGTGTGAAGCTACAGGCAAAATCTAGTAAGTTGATAATTATTTAAGAAAATACCAAGTATAGTATGTAGTTACTACCTACTACTACGTCTACTACTAATACCAATATAGTTACAGGGTTAATTTTAAGCTATAAAATATATAAAATAACCAATATTATGTTAATTGTTTTCAATACATAGCCGTTGACTTTTATGCAGCTAAGAACAAGACTTATTAAGCTGTTTAAATGAACAAAATTTAACCAGCCAAAATAAACAATGCATTATTTATTTCAAGAATTAAATTATCATACTTTATGGTACACTTCATTATGTATATTATGTACTGTTTAATTAAAGTCCAGCTATATACAAAACAGTCTTATCAAGTCATATCCGGACTGAATCACAAACATTCTGGGAAACTGTATATTTATTTATACTTCTAAACATTTTTTAATCAGTTATATCACAAATTATATTAGTTAAGTAACATGTCACTTAAGTTAATATACCTAATAGTAACTTTTCATGCATAATTTTTTGACAAGTCATTTAATTCTCCTAGTTCAAGTTGTATTCTTTTCTGATTCCGAAGAAAAAATTCTGAAGAAAACTCTATTGTAGTAACTAACATTTACTTTTTTGAAACTAGCCTGCCACTAAATTAATTCAATGAAAGCTATACT
>DWPV01006807.1:0-11221 GCA_018251915.1 Urbanus proteus proteus
TATTTTGACTACCAAACGACTTTGAAGTTCATCTTAAATGATGTGGTTCGTTTTTCCCATGGGCATGTGTAACCAAAAAACTCATTTAACACTTAGGAATGTTATAAGGCAGAAACAGATCAAAGAAATAATATCGTTAACATTAACATCAGAACTCATCATTGTTAGACTGTCGAGAATAGATCTCGTCTTAGAATGAAAAAAAAAACGGACCAATAAACCTATTCCATCGTAACCTCTGTGAATTTTTTAATTATTGTTTTATTTTAAGTTCCTTAATCCACACCCCGGATCCCTGGCTCGGGCAACTCACCCGCCGAATTTACTTATTACCTCTAGGCCACTGCTTTAAATGTTCATAAATTAAGGTATATGCAGGATTCGCTGCAGCATTTAATATGCCACAGCTGGAATAAAGGACATTGCAATGTTAATTATATGCAACAACTTTATACATACATTGCATGTATAACAATGCAATGTTAAGCGCAGTGTTTAGAACTTAAGAGAAGATAAGGCACCTAGCTCCACTAATGTTTCGTCGGAGTAAGTTGACTTACATTTATATTACGCTAACTTAAAGCGAGGAAAATAAACAAAGCGAGATCAGCTACATTTTAGCAAAGTTAACAGTAAAATGGTAATTTTAAGTGAAGCTCAAAAGTCTTGAAAAAACATCTAAATATTTTATTCAAAGTAGAACCGTTACACTTTACTGAATTGTTTTTGGCTTTAAAAACCCTCATATTTGCAAAAGGGACTACTCCCCTGAGTTCTCTGATTTCTTAATAAGGAAGGTTGAGCAGACCCAGTAGTAAGCTAATATACAAGGGACAGTCGACGATCGTCAGCATGCGCAGACGATCGCAGCAAAGCTATCAGCGACGACTATCAGCGACCGTTAGCGACGACCGTCAATCAAATCCGTCGCTTATGTTTTAACTCCGCAATATTCTTAGATACAAAGTCCCACACTCGGACAGCGCCTTAAACTGTGGCTTGCATCCTTGTCCATCCCTGTGTTTCAAAGAAACTAATCCCCAACAAAGAGTTAATAATAGTAAACTAGGTTACGCCCGTGTGTAATCGACTTGTTATAGTTAAAGACTTCGACATATCAGCTAAAACGAGAATAGCTTAGACGATCTAATTGATCAGCGGATATTGCAGTCGATCCAGAATGTGGCACGCTTTTAGCAACTTTTAATGAAGGCATGTCAGCTCTATTCCTCCCAGTATTTCACTCTGAATTTACCAGAATTAAAATGAATGTAGATGATCCTAAAATACACTTTTTTACTTCAACTCTAAAGGTATCACCAATATACCTTTTTCTCTATTATTTAGACCTGTTGTATTCCAGTTTTAAAGATGTGGTTATTATATTCTACTGCTTGTAGTATTTACCTACTCAAACATCCTAATAATTAATTAATAAAACTTGACAAAAACATTATAAAATAAGTAGGTTAATAATGGGTTCACTAACTCAAATAAGAAAGTAATAATTCTATGTATTTTCTGAAAACTCTATTTATCGTTATACCTAGACAAGTAGGTAGGTAGGTTCTAGGTATACATATTTCAAACACTCTCTGTACAGCGAACGTGACTTAAGTTCAACAAGAGGATTATTGGGAACCTAGGAGTATGTCTTAGAATATTGACAAAGTGTAAGCCTAGAGGCATACACTAGGATATCGTGGTATTTTAAACAGAAACAAAGACGAGAATATGCAATTCAATTTGGTTATTTCCCAGATTTCCTGGTAGTTCAATGATTGAACTAATGACAGATTACAAACCAAGGAATCGTATATTTTCGTAAGATATTAAAACTTCGTTTCTTAACCTATCTTTAAGGATTTATTATCATTATATTGTTTATAATACGATACGTTTATAATACCTTTGTAATGCCATTATTGAATATATATTATGAGGTCCCTAAGTTATCAACATAAAATCAAAAGTCCTACTTACAATCTTATTAAAACTAAACGATACGGCCCTAATAACAAATAAAACTTCTATAAAGCAAAAGAGATCCACAGGATGATCGAGAATGACCTTAAACCTGCAAGTACATCACAAAAGTGAGGCCATAAAACAAGAGCACTGAACCTGTTCGTTTGATTAGTTTCCGAAGAGCATCGGTCCCGAATAGCTCCGTACATCAGGCTCGCAGTCAGTTATGAAGTACGTGACTGAAGTTCGTTATAGATTAACTTTGAAAAACTTTTATTGCGTATTTTTTGTATTTTATGAACGCTCGACACTGTGGTCTCGCTGATACGGTGCGTTCTTATCTTGTCAGTCTACCAAAATACCATGAGTTGATTCGTGGTTAGGAAATAATTATAGGACCTTGATTTAAAATGATTATTTCTGGATTCTTATGATAATATAAAATCCTATATGTACACAACATAAACAATTTTATTGTATGTAATACTACCTAAACACCGCGGTTTCACCCGCGTTTAAAAAATAAAAAGGAATACATATTTAAACTTAACTGAAACCCCGCCCGCCCGCGAGGGGGCCCGCATGCGTGTGGCGCGCTCATTATAGCTATGTTACGCCTTAGAACTTTAGCTATCTCCGAGTTTAAGTCCCGTCAAAATCTGTCCAGCCGTTCAGAAGATTACCTCAGCCAAACATCATGTATATTTTCATATGCACTGAGTAAAAAAAAATTATTTTGAAGACACAAACAGACACTTCAATTTTATTTATTGTGATAGATATGTATATTTTTAAACATAGTATAACATGCGAGTACGTATAGTTGATAACAAAAACAAGCACTAAACCGTCTGCTCGTATTATTAGTTTCGTAAGGTCTCGAATAGCGCCGTACATCAGGCTTCGCAGTCAGTTATGAGCTACGTGACTGTAGTTCGTTAAAGAAGGCTAACTTAAAGAACTTTTGTTCGTACTTTTATTTTACTTTATGATCTGCACGACGCAGTTGTCTTGCTGTGACTGTGCATTATATTTTCGCTAAGTCAAAAGATACTTTTTTGTTTACGAGGGGGAAATCTTCAGAAGGTAGCCGACGCCTTGGGAGCGACGTCGGGTTATGTGGGATTTTTACCGCATTAAAACCCTCCCGGCGATCGTCCTCAGCGAATTGTGTCTACTATTGTATTTATGTCAGTAAGTTATTTTCTGTGTGTGTATTGTCACGCTTCTATAATGTAGGGAATCATGATCGTATTTTAAATAGATAAAAATATATTTATATGTATATCCGTACAATGGGTACATGATTGTAATATACCTACTTATGATCCTGCACATAAAAATAAAACTAGTAATCTGTAAGTATTTTCATCTCACAATCATAGTAAAATAATAGTAACATTGAAGCGTTTGTATACGCGTTTAACATATAGAATAGTCTACTCTCTGCTCACGACATGCTAAGAAATTGAATAACAAGTCCGTTCAAAGCGCTTTTCAAAGCTTTATGTGGAGATGAAAAAGAGACATTTTCATAGCAAACGCGTCACAAAGAGGGTAAACTTGGCTCAAACGCAAAGGATTGGTTTACTTTTGATGTGTGTGAACTGATGTTAAGGCAGACTGCCTTCTAAAAGTACGCGATAACGTCTTTGTAAACGTTGGAAGCCTACAAGAGGCCGCTTTTCTAAAGCACACAAAGAAAGTTTGTATGTAAATGTTTAAAAATAAAAATAATAATAATATAAGGAGTTTTTTTGTATACGAATATCATACCGTTCCACTACACTTCATAGAGCTACTCGCCTTCATTCCTGCCCTTTTGATTGACTGTTTACAATTAAACTGTTTTAATTTTTAGAGGCATTAGACAATGAAAATATTGGCTGTAAAGTTTGGGAACCTTTGTACTAAGAAAAGTGTTATACATATGTATACATTCAGCATAAACATTACGGAAGTATCTTCAAGGTTATATCTTTCTTTTGTTTAGTAGCTACATCTGTTAACTGCATATTAAGATGCTAATATATAGAATACAGGTGTATATTATCTAGTCAAATTCAATAGACACCTGCACTGACGACGTCATATTTTTACACTAGTGCTTACAATATTACACCTGCGACTACCAATAATATTCATTGCCGTGATACATAAGGTCCATTTGTCTGATGTAAGACCATAAATATCATGAAAGAAAGAGACAACAAGAAGTGGCACGTGGGCGAATTGAGACGACTACCAATATTGTCAGCTTAGCATACTTAACGTTAGTGTTTGCCAGTCATTGAGACACGCAAATTTTATTTTGTGGGTTGTAAAATCGCACCTTCGGCGAGACAAGGGCATAAAACGCTAAAAATGATGAAATTGAGTTATATATGCCGAAGTGAATTTTAAACTTCCTACTATCTGGTAGAACAAAGTCACCCATTCAGTTCGGTTTCATTTCAGTATCAGATAGTGTCTTTGTTTCGTGAGTTTTTTTGTCAATATTGGCGCGACCACAACTCAAATCCTTGTAGTGAAAAATCGTAAAACATGCACTTGTGCCTTTGTCTCACCGAGGGTGCGAAATGTAAAATTTCGTAAACGTGCCTTATTTATTGTTGACAATAGAGAACTAATAAAAATGCAGGTTTTTTAGTAGAAAGAATAGGTTTAGGTACTGATTTTTATGTATTTGTTTGGCGACAGCAGTTTCCATGCTAATTGCCTCCTATGCCACTTCCCCTTCATTCTCTTCTCCATGATAAATACAATGTACGCGTGGTTAATAAAAAATGTATTAACAACATTGTATACGATTTTATCTCAGTCAATTCACAACTAGTTATCGGCCGATAAACTGCAAATTCCTTCCATAAAACATGATAGTAACATTGATAAGATAATGAGGCCACCATTCTACCAGGAGCTTTTACGTAAATTTATGTGGATAATACCTAAATTGTCTTACGGCGCTCCTAATTGAGACAAAAATAAATTAGTTTCAAGATAAGAACTGAAAGTGAGTAATGAAACTTTCGTCATTTGTTATACCTTTAATTTCTGAGATTTATTACTCTTTTAATAAGAAACAGACACTTATCCTCAATTGGAGCAACTCGTTTAACTAAGGAACTTAAAAACTTTGAGGGAGACTAGGATTTAGTGGCCAACCAGGTTGGATATTTTGAAATTAATCACAATGCTTCCGACAAAATTTAACGATTGGTATCTAATCATTACTTCTTAAATTTAAAGTTTAAAGTCTCTGAATCACGGCAGCGCTCATAAAATTTCACCACTAACGGTCATCCATCAAATTCCCGATCCAGGTCAACGTTGCATTAGGCTGTAAACCAATGATTACAGATCTACAAAATCCTATTAATGAATGTAAAAATGATTTCAGCTCAACTATAAAAACAACAATAATAATACTACTCCAATAGTAATAAACATAAGTCATACATCAAGTGGGATACCAAAGATTACAAGTAAGATTAGGATTAGGAAAATCCTAGAAGAGTTTCTAAGTGAACGTCGTGTTGCGCTAAACATAACTTTGGAAGATCCGATCTCAATTAACTTGCTTGTGACGGTAAACTACTTGTCATCATAGTTTTAACGGGGCCATAGTTTGATAAGAGTGGTAAGGGAGACATACTCATCCGAGGCGTTTGCAAGATTTCTGATCAACCTTAGCTAACAATCTATTTTTTATAGTTGATCATAACTGTCCAAGGAAGGCATTGGCCACTTACCAGTAGATGGACTGTACTATACGCTAAGTTTTATAATAAATACAAAGGTATACCAGGTATAATAGGTACATATATATGTATACATACACTCAAAAAAGCTTACGCTCTGTTTTATAGAGACAAAGCAACTTACGAATATGCAGCTAAATTAAGACCACTAGATGATATTTACCTGTAACAAGACAAATACAACGTTAGTAGACGGATTTTTTTGTAATACAGCACAATTATAACGCAGAAAGAGATAAGACTGAGTCTTTACTGAAACATAGTACTTCATCTTTATAGTAATTGAAGTTCGGCTGTACTGCCACCTATTTCAGCCTTATAGTAGTCAAAACACTACTGTTGTAGTTTTTAATATGTACACGCACGTACACCATCCCCAACTTAGATTTAAACTGTGACAAGTAGTAGGTACTTGCTACAATTCTCTACATTTCTCTACTACTTCGCTACTACTACTTCGCTCTACGGTTATATAAGCCTTAATTTCTTAAAAACTTTACTTGTGTGTCATTTCTCTAGTTACTGCTAGCAACACATTTACATGAAATTTATGTAGAGTTTTAGTACCTACTACGAGTACATACATAAATGATAAAGGTAGACTTTTCCTTTAAGTGTATGAGACTGAACGAAACGTTTCCGAATATCTAGTGAAGTTTTCCTGTTTGTTATAATCTCATTGAATAGTAACATAACATTACATTCATAATTACCTATATTTATATAATGTCTAAGTGATTACGTGTCATCAAAAACTATTACAGAGCTATTTCATTGGCTTATTTGAGTAATATCACATTATATTTACATTTTCCTCAATAATTAAAGTCTATAGGTAATTTATTCGTATTATTCAGTAACATTTAGGTACTTAATGATAGTGTACATTATGAAAAACGTGAGCTGAATCCGAAATTCGAGGCAGTCTGTCTGACCGAATACACAATATCATTAGAGCTAACTAGGGTTGCCACCCATACTATCAATAAATACATAGTATTGTTCTATGTTTGAGTCATTTGTATTACATATGTAGTACGATAAAGTTAAAGTTTTGGGGGTTTGTCCCATAAAATTCATGGTTTTCAATAGATATTTGTAAAGATTGTTAAAATCACTTTTAATCTGTACTTATTAATATAACGAGTCGATTCGGCAAAAAAAAGTGTCCGGAGAAATATGTATTTGTAAATCCATTTTTACCCGACTGCGTCATAGTAAAGTTTTACTAATAAAATAAAATAATATTTTGCATCTTTTATAAGAAGCACTATTTTTCTTCATGAAAGAAGCAACCCTACAGCGAATCCCAAAAAGATTGTAAACGTGCAAAGAACTTGCTTAACGAAACCGTACAAACTAGTGACTTAGAAAAACCTTCGGCAATTTCTTTTGCTCGTTAATCCGCCATTATCGCATTTCGGAAAAGCCTTAGGGAACAATTGTTATCGACGAACGCTGCGTCTGGCTCATTGAATGTAACGATTCCATTAAAACCTTTTTTATATTAGTGTATACTAGTTTCTTCACGTGACTTCACCCGTACTTTTTAAAGAAATACATTTAAAAAAAATAGTAAATGGGCAGCCGCAACCCTCTTGGCGACGCCTATAAAAATATGTTACATACACTTACTTTAATAGTATAACCAAAAAGTTATCCTACTACAAATATTTCTCCAACATAATATACTTATTTAATGGTCCCTTTACCATTCAAAATCAAAAATATTTTATTCAAAGTAGATTCTTTACAAGAATTCTTTTTCCACTACTACCACTTCGGAAGGTGTTGTTTAGTTATGGAGAAGAAGCTAATTTCCTCATTCGCATATCCTAATTTTCTCAACCATTAGTACAATACATTTATCAGAACAATAACATAAATGAGAGAAGAGTTAAAACATTACTTAAACACAGACATAAAGTTACCAAATTCTACTTTCTGATAAATTAAACGCAAAAAGCGGTGTACCGAACTTTCAATACCAACCAGTTATTTAAAATACCTTGGAGACAATATAATACTGTGTCACGGCTAACACTCGCAAAGCGGCGCCCGGCGGCGAAGCGGCGCCGAAATACGAGGTTCATATGTTAAGTAACCATTTATCTTGTCAGAGCAGGACGTTTACTAATTATTCTAGAAGCAAAGAAGGATTTTTCTTTAATATAAAAGCAGAAAACGTGGTTGCAACTGAAGATACTAAGATAGATAACAAATAGAGTCCCCAGACAAGAGTGAAATTTCACCTAAGGGTAGCTGCGCCTAAAGGTTCAGATTTAATGTCTACTCTTCAAACTAGAACGCCGCTGTTATATAAGAGAGAAATGGGCGTGACAAGTTTAAATTCGGGAGTTTTAAAAGGTTTTATCACCTTTGATATTGACATAAAGAAAAGTATGACCTACGTATTAATGAGTTTCAATCTAAATAATGGACATCTAAAACCTATTAATTATACGTTTTTGTATCCATCTTTTAAATCCAGTTTAGGCTTCAGGTAGTAATTTGTAGCAGACTTTTTTGTTCTACATACGAAATGATATTTCATATTTCCTAGAAACAGACTATCCTGCACAAAACGGAACATATGGTCACATTACTCATATGCTACACACGTCGGGGTGTAATCCCCTTTCATATTATTATGTGTCGTCGAAGCCAACCAAACAATATAACGTAGAATATGAACATTACTGCATTAATCTCGTTTGACAAGAGTATTGCATCTTAGGATCAGTTAAGGCAGAAATAATGTAGAATGACAACAAATTGCCTTAACCAACGACTTAAAATATTCATATATGAAATGTAATACAAACGATTTTTAATTAAATTTAAGTAAAATTGACAATTACATTCCATTCAGTACAGAGTTGCAAACGAGACTATTTGAACTGAATGGGTACATGAACAGAATGTAAGTAAGCTCGGTTGGAAACTTTGCGATAATAATACTTGCATCCAGTGCGAGGTGTTATATACTGCCCTCCGTATAGCTGGATGTATCTTCCTATATTTCTGCGTCAGGCCTGTCTAGATTTTGGTAGGCCAAGTGGATTTTTAGGCTTTGCGGTACTCACATAACCGAGCAGTGTGTATTTGTATGATAATAACAAATATACCTCCCTAATGTCCGGCTTTTAGAGTCAAAAGTCTTGATTCTATTACAGTGACAGATCCAGCTTTTATTAAAAAAAATGCCAAATTAGTAACCTTACTCACTAAACTTATACACGCAACTCTGTTGTTTATGCATGTAACTCATGTTAATTTAGAAATGTAATTTATTATAGCCTACTTAAACGGTGAAGGAAAAATCGGAAAAATAGCGTGGTGGTCCATGATCTATTTGCCCGAAAAGAAAAGGTCTCAAACATGTGTGAAGTTTCCCAAACCTCACTTGACAGCCTTTGCCCAAACCCTTTTCATCCTTATAGAACAGCTCATATTCTTCAACTAAACCAACGTAAAAGGACTTTATATATTAAAACAAAGCACTAAGGCTTATTCGCTCAGCCTCCTCTGTATCAAAATAATTGTATTTTATGCTGTGTAAACTCGCAATGATCCGAGAAGTTCCTTCGGATTGAGTCAATTCTAATCAACTAGTGACGGATAAATCACTTAATCCGTGATAAATTGAAACCGACGCCATCTCATTCAGATTAGATCTATTTGGACCAAGTAAATGGCTTCAACGACCGTGATTACGTCGGCTAATCGACAGTTGTCCCGTTGTTACTCCTCGTAGCTGCTTTTATTACATTTGCTTTCTATATATATCTGTCACATTTATTTTAGATTCATTTAGTTGGCTATCTAGTCCAAAAATCGCTAGACAAGATTCTTTCTAACACCAGGATCAAGTGCTACTATGTTCTGGTCTAAAGGGTATGTAAGAAAAAGACACTCACACAAAGAATGCTAAGACCTCAGAGGTTTGCATCACAATATAATTGTCATTGACGTCAGCTAAACCTTCAATCAAATTTTCATTGCTACGAAGTCGCAACTACTCACCATCAACTGAAGTGATAGATTCACAAGATTCGATACAATTAAGCCACTGCATAATTTCGAAACGGCACTTAAGTAAATGTTACACGTATCTTATTTAAAGTATAAGAAACGAGTAAATTAAATGTGTAACAGTTTTAAAGACTAAAGTACTGCAAAGATCGATTATGCATTTTAAATAGAACACTGCACGGATTCCCGCTCTTCCCAGACTTGAATCAAATTAGTACGTCATTTATAGTGTTCATCGGATTTCCCACACAAGAATAGATAATTAATTGAATTCTATTTCTGTTTTCCAGTAACAGTATTAAGCGCTGTTGTGTTATATATGCAAGGTGTGGAAAGGGATAGACATTTATTTGGGCATTTTATACCTAGGCATTATATTTTACACATGAATATGTTTCACCAAAGACCACATATCACCATCAGGTAACATTGCGGTCAAATGCAAGCCTATAAGCCTATAGATACAGCTATAACCTGCATAACGGGTGACGGTAATAGTTAATATTCACTCTTTAGATTAGTACAATCCAGAGTGGATTGTTTTTACTCCTCACAAAGAAAATGAGTTCAGCAATACTCTTATTTCTTATTTAATACCCTCAAATTGATCTCGCACTTCATGTTTCAAGATTGCACAACAATTATATAATTAGTCTTTTTATAAAATGCGAGCGTAAAAAGTAGGTCATGAGTTGAATCCTAAAATTGCAACCCATTTAACAAAACGAGACAGTTTGCGCCCGGCTAAGTACTAGCGGGCTCCAGAGACCGGGCCGATAAGTGGGGAAGTTGGACTATCTGTAATAACTTTGAATGTTTAACGTGGTCCGACGCGAAGATAAGGTCAAATACTCTGCTATGATGATCACGTTTTAGGGTTGATCTAGGAATCATTTGATATTCGGTTTCCAAATTTTATGCCAATTACACAAAAATTAATATCTGCAGTAGCAACACTACAACCTGTGGGTTGTAGTGTTGCTACTGCCGTGTGTATAATAGTGTGATATTGCTTTCTTACAGTGTTCTTGTGCAATATTTGTCAATGTAGAATCGGATAAATAAGGCGGTCTTACTCCATTTTCAGCTTTTATAATTGCTTTTAAATCAAAAATGAAATAACACCGTGTGTACACATAATCTCAAGCTATTTGCATTAATAATAAATGTAACTGAATATTTTTAAAAACTACACGAATACCTCAACATTGTCGGGTCATACTTAACAGAAACTTGGCAGAATAAAGCAGTTACCCGGTTACCTACTTGGCGAAATGACCAGAAACATCGCCGATAATATTACTAGTGAAGTTGCACAGGTTTTAACGTTTAAGTTCATTGCGGGACACATCTCTACTCTCTTCTCTTCTCTACTTATAATAAAACTAGGTTTTAGGCGGGGGCGCGAGCTGCTACGCAGCACGCGTTGTTGTCCTCATTTTACCAGTATTTATATA
>DWPV01006808.1:0-11220 GCA_018251915.1 Urbanus proteus proteus
CTGTACAAGTTACCATACACATTGCGTAAATGACGATACGAATACTTTTTCGATAGTGATTCGTGCTCGAGGTGCAGGAAATTAAGACTCGGGTAGTCGGAACACAACGGGAGTCCGGAAGTTGTCTTACTTCTTGTCAGGTCACGCTCTCTTTGTTATTCCTCTTTTGGAGTGGGAATAGGACGTAGATGGATGACGTTAATGTAATAGACTAGCCGATCACCGCGGTTTCATCCGCGTTTAAAAAGTAAAAAGGAATACATATTTAAATATAACTGAAATCCCGCTCTCCTGCGAGGGGGCTAGCTGCCTGCTTCTTTCAAAACATAATGTAGCCTATTTTACGTCTTAGTCCTTCAGCTATATTCCAGTGAAAGTCCTGTCAAAATCGGTGTAGCCCTTCAGAAGATTACCTCAGCCAAACAGACGACAGACAAACATTTTTTTTAATTGCAGTTTGCTATAGGTATTGCTTATAATTTCTTATGCATTGAGTAAAAAAATGTTATTTTGAAATCACAGACTTCAATTTTTATTAAGAGTAATCAAAGATTTGTCAATTATTTTTGGTGTGGAATACCCATAGATATAGGATCTAAGGAATACCTCTATGCATTAAAAACATAAACAAGTGCCTTTTTTACTATTTCAAGGCTTTTATTATTTTATTTATTTTGTCTGTCTGTCCGTTCGAGTTTATCTCACTTAGTACATACATATATTTGACAATGGAACTACTCATAAAGTCTTGGGGTAGTATGTATTTAGTTCAAAACAACTTAAAGGTACGATGTTAAAGCGGACTCATGTCTAATTACGTAACCATGTTGGCGTCAGTTGCTAAACTTACTTGGAGGTCGGTTGCATGTTCTAAGTCCACTCACATAGCTTTGTTCGAAGGAGCCAACGCTAATATTAGTAGCAGGATTAAAAATGTAATGCTGTTGTCTCTACACGCATAGTTGTAAGTTGGTAGAAATGTTCGTGATTCGTCTCTGTAAGCCCTCCATAGTTGGTTTGTCTAATAATAACAGTGTTAGGGTCTGTGATCTTCAGTGTGAGAATGTAAAGAAAATTAAGTCCCTTAAATCAGCCCTACTAGAACTATAAATCACAGCTGTCTTACTGCGCGGGTCCAGTCCTCAATAAAGGTTGTGGTCACTTACAGAAAAGAAGAAATTTGACAGCGAAAAAAGGTTACCGGGCTTTATAATCCAAAACACAAAAGGTTCGTGAGTCTTCGCAATATGACGGCGAAAATAAGGACTCCTGGTGAAAATTTTATCCCTCCTCCCAATAAATGCCTCCAAACAATTTTTGGCCTCTAAATAAAATTAGGGGATCCGCACTTGAATGCCTCAATAAAATAGAAATAGGCGGTGTTGCTGGCGCGCAGCGAAACCGTTATGACTTTTATGTACAAGTTTTCAATAGGTTTATGGAGATGTGCCGTTTAAAATATGTTGAGCTAAATTGACAACAAGTTGCATTTCTCGGTCGTTAACATGGTTTAATTTTATTGGATACATGTTCAAGGCAATTTTGGCAAAAATTCAATTTGCTTACCAGGTCACCAGGGCAATATGGCGACGCTTACTTTTTTCGGGGTTTAATGAAAAATTTTATATGACTTAAGTATCCTTTTCACTGCAAGTATTAAATTTTAAGCTGTAAATATTTGCTTATTGAGTATACATGAAATATGACAAATTTTTGTTTGGTTATGAAGATAACGATGATCCTATTGAAGTTCAAGATATTTTCCAAAATGGTAACATGTCATGACTGTATCAATAAAAATGATTTTTTATTGATATTAATGAATTTAAAGAAATTAAACTATAAAACTAGATATAAAATGTTATCAATATATGGAAGCTATAAAATGTTTCCCGAAGTTTCCATAAAAGTAGTTACGAACAAAAGAATTTGTCTTCCTTAGTCGTGTGATTGATAAACGTGATAAACTACGTTGGAAACTTTTTGAAATAGATAAAGTTTTGGGACTTACACAGAGCATGGGCACGGAGCCCCTTTGGGACACATACATTTCGGGGTGATTTATCTCGATTTTCTATTTCTTACATTTTAATATACGAGTACAATAGGGGTTTGTTGAAAGAATGCATAATGGATACTTCCTTCCAGGAGTTAAATGCCAGTAGGAACTGTAAGTGTGTTCGCGTTATTAAAAGGTTGTTTTAGATAGGAAATAATGATATGATTTAGAGCGAATATAACTAAGTGATGTGGCTAATATGCATGTGGTTTGACTATCAGACGAACTAGTTCGTTTTTCACGGTTAAAACAATACTCGTATCTCTCAATTTCGTTCGACAAATCTTCATTCACCACGCCAGAAAATTCCAAGAAATACAAATTACCATATTACGTTCAGAAGAATTGGATGGCCATATGAATATATCGGATCATGAATACCTATCGCTGCGTATATATTATTCATGACGCGTGTTCGTGGTGCTTTTCGATTTTATTGGATACAACTTTGCTGACTGCATCGCAGTAACACCAAACTGCCCAAAAATTTATGATTAAAATAGTCATGAGGTAGGTACATAAATCTTAAGTGTCTTTTAATTTTTAGCAGAGTATCTTGACTACCTGGTTAAGTGAAGACGTGGCTTCATTAATATTAATAACTAATTTTAAATTCAGCAGGTACCATACCCTTAAGGTGCACTTCAGTTATAAAGATTTCGACTAGCTTAATTGTATGAAAAGGAGTCAATTTACTTTAGGTATTGATATTATTAAGTGATATACTTATTAGAATGGAATTACTGCTTTAACATTGTTAAGGAAAAATCATGGAAAAACCGATAAGCCTAAGAATTCTTAAAAAATCTCAAAGGTGCATTAAGCCTGTTAATCTCACTTCCAGCAATGCGGATTAAGGTCTAAAACTGAGAGGAGAAACGTGCCTAGTAGTGGGACAATACAGCTTAGCTTAGGATGGAATACCTTGACAAAAACAACAGTCACATAAAACCGGTACCACGGTAAACCTATTCTAACGATTAAGTTATGTTGATGTTTTGTACCTCTTTAGTTAGCTTAAGCAACGTTAACGATAACCAACGTCGGATGTGGTCGGAAATTGTGTCTGCCACTTATGTGTCTGTCAGCGACTATACACAGCAAACTGCCGCGCTCATAGGGCACGTTTATTCATCAGTTCCAACTGGTAACATTTGATAGTAGTTGCATAATTTTGGAGGTAAAGCTTATGTTAAGATAAACCCGCTTCATAGGTTGTCAAACCACCAGCTTAACGTTGAAGATATATGACTTAACTTTGAAGATCATGTATGTAGCATCTGTTATTCTAGTATCATACGAAGTTAAAATAGATCGTCGAACTTATAAGTTGTCCATCATTATTTTTATAGACGCTTGCCGTAGTTAGTCAGGGCTGCATTTGCGGCTCGCAAAAAAGGGATACTAAAAATAGTAGGAATTTCTTTCTGCAATTTTCTAAATAATAAAAACGTTATACCTGGAGCAGTTAATGAACTTTTCAAAGAGAGTCGCGAGTCAGGGAGATTTTATCACTTGCAAAGTTTTCCTTTGACACGGATTAAACATAACTTTTTCAAGTTATGCTTTGATGTAGTATTTTTTGTTTTGTTGTTTTATTATTCCGTGATCCTTTGCAGGGTTTATCGCATATTTACCGAATTTCTCTTGGTATGTTGTATTATATTTGTTATATTATATCTTACGTTTTAAACATATATATTTGTGACATGATATGTAGGGTAAATGTATATGTACCCATATTTATGAAAAATAGTATGTTTTTAAATCTTATTTAGTCTTTAAAATAACGACTTTTAAAATAACGACCTCGTTAAGAAAAATAGTTTATCACAAATTGTATGAATCAAAAAATAATTAAACTTTAAAGAAATAAGACTATTTGTGGCACTGAATGAATAAAAATATTTTTTTTCGTGTATTTTATGCGGCACTTATTTGAAATACCGCGATTTCCCCGGAGCGGGTAGTTTAAACCTTGGTCTAAAAGCTTTACGGCCGTCATTGCTGTCACTTTGTTTGTCTTTTGTATTCTTTCGGTGTGTTATCTCGGATTTATGGCGTGTACGCTTTATGTACACAACTTCTTTATGGTTCGGTCTTCAGAAAACGCTACTGATCTTTATGTACAAATATCTTACATTTAGATACTGGTATGTCCATAAGAAGCAATGAAATGTTTCATAGCAATCTACATAGTCTAGTGGTTTTTTATTTATCTATAAAACTAACAGTTGAAAAGATCTAAAAAGATCCCACTGTCATTTAATGTAGGAGAAAATGTAGAAATTCCATCTTAGTTCGTAGAGGTGGTAACAGATCCGTGGCCAATTCAAGCCAAACATTAATTTTATTTCGGGCAGAAGCATTATATTACTATTATACATATATGAAGTCCTTGCTGATTTACTTAACTATTAATTAAAACGCATGAAAATCCTAATTAAATAGTATCGTGGCTCTAGGCACTATTTCATGTTTCCTGTGTCAGTACTATTATTATACAAGCATCAATAGACGCGATACACGAGACAATGTCTTACCGCGTCTGCGAGATTTGTTCACAGAAAAGTTTTAATGTTCCACTTCGCTATCACACTGAAAAGTAACCTTTAAGGCAAAATTGAATTCTTTTTCGACATGTTAGAACATATTTCACAGTGAGAACGGAGATGTATTCAAGTTCTTGGCATCCAGTTTCTTTCCAGGAAAAGTTAAATCTATTGCAAAGGGAACAGAATACGTTTTGCAATTTGAATTCCTCAGATGAACATTCATAAGATATTTATATGGCTGTTCGCGAGAGCAAAGAACTGGAGCGTTGTGGAATTGTTTCTGGTGTTTAAGTTTCAAACGGCTTCACTTTGTGGCAGAACCCTTTATGATTCCATTCCATGGGCACCATCGCCACCCCTTTGCTGCTGTCTTTTGGGCTAAAGGCAGATATTAGTTCAAAGAGTTTCGGTTTTTGTTAAAAGATTTTGTTTAAAGCGATTTGGTTTAAAGAGTTATCCGAAGCGTTCCAACTTGGTCCTGAGAGGTAGCAATGCATCTGTCGCCAACTTCAGGTAGGACTGATCTTAACTGGGGTTGATTACAGATGTCCATGGGCAGCAGTGGTCACTTACCATCTGGTAGGCTGCATAAAGGTTTGCTAACTAAAATACTAAAAAACTGTGATCTCATACTTGGAAGATAGTAGTAAGTTATAGTTTGACAATAGATGCATGACTTCTATTTCTTTCAACAAAAGGTTCGAACTTAATTGCACGATATATAGCAACACAACTATAGCCAACTAACTAAAAATTCAACCTTATATGACCTTTACTATACCACAAACGTTACTATACTATAAACGATCAGGTAAACTAGCATATAGATAAGGTAATGGCTATTGGTAATGCAACAAAATTTACTCTTTATTATAAAAAAGATTCATTCCATTCTATCATACAATGTCCATACGAAGATAATAACGTTTACTTCTATAAATATTCATAAATTTACATTTCCCTCGATGTTCTTGACAATAAAAGGTATCTGTAAAAGTACACCGAAAAGCTTTTCTCCCATTTAAATCTCAAAGTTCGACGTCACGAAGTAAAGCTTCAGATATATGTTTACATAATTTGATGCGATCAGACACGAACGCTGAACATATCTTGAATGGCAAATTGCGTCTTCTTCTGCTGAATGTAGCAATTTCAGGGTGTCGTTGAATTTTATATGATTCTCGATAAGGCTTTTTGCGTTCGGCAGTTATTCAAATAGACCTGAAACATAAAAGTTAAACTTTGATCCTTTTATGGTCCCACTGCGAGGCGTGGGTGTCTCACGATTAAATTCTCCATACGTGGGAAACCTTGGATGTTTATGTGAGATTTTGAACGTTATACCACTTCTTATGCTACTGTGTTAAAATAACTTACTTGTAATAGTCATCGGGATGTATAACGATTTCTTATTTAGTTACGATACTGATGATATAATTCATTGAATGAAAGTCTTAATGCATTTTTCTTCGTCTATCCTGTCCAAATCGTAGTTTTTTTTTGAACCTGAGTTTACAGAATATTTCAATCGGCTCTTGGGTGGATGTTATCATTTGGTTTTATAGCGGTAAGCTTAAATAATATACTATGCTAACTTAAAAAGAGATTAAGACCGCGTAGAAACTAAACAAGTCATATTAAACCGACAGGGTAAATGGGATCCTGTCGGATTACTGTGAGTGGAAGGTAATCTCCAGCCGGGTGTTCGGTCGTGAAACGATGGCTGTTATCCGGCAAAATTTGCCAACGGTTATTACTTTTTATAACCTTACGTAAAATATGGAAGATTACGTTTTATGCTCGGATATGCTTTCTTGGGTTGGCTGCGGAAATAACTAATTTTAGCCCATTTAGTGGTTCCACTATTATAATTATGCTAGGAGTTTAATAACTTAAGTTGCTACTGTTAATTTTTGTGTTGATATACATATACATCTATAAAAAAATGTATTTTTGTAGTATCATATGTCAGCATATTACAGTTGTGAAACCTTAAAATAATACGAGTATATTATTGTAGTGTACAAGACCGGAATTGATAATTTCCTCGTAACTATTTCTTTTCCATTTATCATCCGCGTTTACTAGCTTGGTGGACTATAACCCAAACTTCTTCTCATTCTGAATTTAGACTCGTGCAGTGGGACAGTATACGCTATACGTCGAATGAAATTTAAAAGTAAGTGAGATAATATTTATAATAATAAAATTTCAATTATAATAAAATTTCCCTAAACTTTGGAAATATTCTCCACTTACTTATCCCTATTTTTTATTTATATTGTTTTTCATAAATTATCCCGGCAGGACAGATGGGCATTGTTTATGAGCCCCATTTTTATTTATTTTGTAGGCTGAATATGCCATTTCTAATTAGAAAAGTTATTTTGACATGAAAAAATTGTGACATGAATTGAGCTGTCTCGGGTCAAAATATTATAATATTGTGTTTGTATTCAGCCTTTAAAAATGAATCGTAATATGGTTGTGAAATCTAAAAAACAATCTGTTAACTTGTGCCTTTGCAAAAAGGATGCGCAATTAGAATATCTGACAGCTACACCTGGATGCTCAGAAGACCTAGCTGCTGTGTGCGCTCTACCAGAACAATGGATTCCCAGAAAAGGTACTGATGTACTTACTGATTATTTAAAAACACGCGAACAGTCTCATAAAAATATTTTAGAAGACTTGTTAAAAGAATCGAAGATTGTTAATGAAGAAATCGATGATAAAGTGAGAAAACTAGCATATTTTCTGTTAGCTGCAATTAAACAAAACCAGAGTGACATTAATTGTGTTGCAGAAAAATGCACTCCTTCAGAAAATCCTTTAACAATCGATGATCATAAAAATGCCTTGACACAAATTAATACAATATTGTCGCGAAGAATACAGGATATAACAAACTTTAAAATAGAAGCACTTACTTTAGAACGAGAGCGAGGGACAGCATTGAAAAGTATGTTACAATTATATTTTCAACGATTCATTTCCGTTGGCTGCAAGACCCCAAAAGAATTATTGCACGAATTTGATGAAAAGATTTACAATATTAATCAACAAGTGATGAGTAACTCTAGGTCTTATACGGTGTTAGAGGCTAAGTTACGTTCTCAAGCTGATAAAAACTTAATAGACGCACGTTCAGCGCTTAATCAAAAGTTTTTAGTAATTACAACTGTATGGCGCGAACGTAGTGCTCACCCTTGGTCACGAGATCAGAGGCAATTAAATAAATCTACGAGCGCGTATGATCGGGGACTAAGTCATCGCAGCATTACTGATCCATCCTCACAAAAAATTGATTTAGTGAAATCACAAACCAAATTAATTGGAGGATATCGGGAAGCTATCTTAAACATGCTTAAGGGCATTTCTTGTCAGTTTGATAAGTTGCATAAAGAAATTAGTGATCACAATGTAATTACTAGAGAATGTAGTGCATCTGCCGTTATCGATCTCGAAAAAAGTATAGAGAAAGCTATAAATTCGTTAGGATTTAATGCTATGGCCTACGATGAACTCCTAAATCGTAATTTCACACAAATGTCTCGTAGTAACATTGTAAGTATGCAAAATAGTTTGTTAACATTTGGTGAGAATTTGAAAGATACTTATGTAATTTTACATGATGCAGGCCACTTATTAGACGCACATATGGTAAGGCTTGGTTTAGCTCAAAAATTAACGATGGCGTCAGTGGAAGATTTGATTGTAAATCACGACGCATTAGAACTTGCCAACGAAATTTTTACTGACATCGCCCTCGAGCAGCTAAGAACGGCACCAGATGGTGACAAACTGCAACAATTTTCTGACGTCATAATGGTGGGGTTAGACCGTACTTTTGATTTATATATGCAACATAATGAAGTGGAATTTACGAAACTTCAAGAGTTCATAGATTTGAATTCCCCTTTAACAAATATGTTGCTTGCAGAATATAACTACTTTTTAGAAAAAAACCCAAGATCACCGTTCACAGAAATGAAATCCGCTGTGAATACTCCAATATCGGAAACACCTAGAAATCCAATGACATCAGGACTTGTCCTGAAAGCTGTTTTCCAGACGGCGGTACAAAATGTTGCTCTTTGTAATTGGAAAAATGGAATTCTTGAATCTTTTGAAAGCAACCTTTCAATGGTTTCGGATCAGTTAAACCAGCAGACCCAATTGTGGGTCGACGAAAGGTGCGATGTATTGCGTTCGCGTCATTCTTTGAAGTTAATGTCACACAGTATACGAAAAGAACGGGTACATTGTGCTCGACAGTTGCGACTAGCCGAGGTTCGTTACCATGAAGATCGACTTAATTCTCATTTAGATGCGATTTTTGAGCTCGTAGACAATCTGCCAATGGAAGCATCTGAGTTTCTTAGTGTTGACTCTCCGGAACTTTATCCCTTAGGCAGGTGGCTTTCCAAGATACAAATAGATATGAACGAGCTTTTTGCTCGCGATCCACTTGACCCTGAGGTGAAGAGGCTCAAAATGTGCAGTTACTCCTCAAGGCTCTTAAAATACCGACAGCTTTTTTCCGAGTCATTGGATTCTGCACTGGAACAATATAAAAAGGATATTGAATACAGAGTTCAAGTGGCTCGTATTGCGAATGTGAGATTTATGTCACAACTTAAGTTGTTTGGCGAAGGAGGAAAATATGCTGCTTCTGAGGCAATGAAAACGTGTACCGCTTTAGTAAGAGGGGCTGATTCGTTGGAGGCGTGTGTTAGTCGTACCTTAGACTGCGTTAATCATCGTCGATCGCAACTTCTTAATCTTGCTGATCAACAAATTGCACCACTTAATAAAATAGTTGATGAGGTTTTAAAAAATGCGCCAAAAGGCTTTCTAGATAAAAAGAAGTTACTTACCGGTAAAAAATAGATTTCTGTATATTTCTTTATGTAGTTTATTTTATAAATAACCATTTTTCTACAGCTATTGATTATTTTTGATCGTGTTATAATATAATTATGATAGTCATAAAGGCTTTCATTGGTACTTGAATTTTATTACTCATACAATCTCAGGGGAAGATGGCGGTGCGCGGAGTGCCGTCGCAATAATTTTTACACCCATATATTGATTTTTATTGCACATCATAGCTATCCATAGTGATACTACTATTATATCCAGGCCCCTTTTTATAAACAAATATTAGGAATTCCTTGCTTATCACACCTGCAAACGTTTGTATAAGGCGATAAAGGTAGTAGAAACACTCGAGGTTCATCTTTGGCGGCATCACCGCCATACCTATTTCGGCCTTATAACAGCAGTGTTAAGCGCTGCTGTATTCTGGTTTATAAGAAAGATATGCTTATTCGAAGTAGTCCAATTTATTCCTCAGGGGTAGCAAAACATTAGTGGCCGACCTTAGACAGGACTGATCTTATCTGGGGTTGTTTACAGATGTTCATGAGCAGTGGCTACTTACCGTCGATGAGCTGCATGCTCGTTTGCTATTTCCATGATACATGTACATAAAAAACATATTTTGACTATTGTCGAAACGAAGTAAAGAAAACGGAGTAAAATTTGCCAAAAACATTTTACACAACATAATAAGAGTAAGATAACAAAATACGTCTTTTGAACTCATCGCAAAGTTATCAAATATGTTCAAGAAAATTTCTCCAAAATTTTCTAAGAAATGAAAATATTACTTTGGAAGTTGGTTTGAATATAATTTTCGACTTAGGGAAATACCTACTCTGTTTCATGCTTAGATCATGGATAGATAGATAGGCAAAGTGAAAGAGTCAGAACAGAACGAGCCGATTATATACGAGTGTTAGAGCGAGATAGCCAATTGATACCTTTCATGTATACGCTAACAGTTCGTATCAGCCCAACTTCAAATATTAACAAAAATAATCTCGCTTTTTTAGAAAAAAATCTCATCAAAAAGTGTTAAATTAGAGTTCTGTAGAATTGATTGGTCATGGTTACGTGTAAAAACAAGAACAGTTAAAAAGAATCTGCCTATTTCTAATCTAAATTGCTAAGGATTGACATGTCGATAAAAAATTATCGATATTTTTTAATGCACAAGTATTTAAAAATAGAAATTACAATATCATATCTGATTTCAGTCTTCATATATATTACAGTAATTTTCGCGTGTTATTAAATTTGTGCAATTTTATGACCTTTTCGTCGTTTTATGACCTATTCGTTAAAACGAATAGGAGGTCATAAAACGACGAAACGAAGACAATACGAAATTTTAATAAATTAAAAGCTTTTATTTAACTTGCTGTATGTATGTCCCGGAATTTTGAATATCATATGGAACTGAATTTTTGTTTATGTAAATCCGATGACAATGCAATGGAGCTGTCTGATGATCATAATCAGGATGTGATGATGGAGCCGGTAGGTGGTTATAGGAACACTGTTATATTAAGTTGAAAATAAATTTATAACAAAAAAGTTTTTTAAGTAGCTTTTATTAACAAACGAGAAATATCATTTTATGCCAGGGCATTCATGTCAGTTACAATATTGTTACAGTATATGATTTTAGAAGCTTGTTGCTCTTATGTCTTGGTATATAACGTAGGGCCTACGATCCTCTGATATTCACGGAGCACC
>DWPV01006809.1:0-11220 GCA_018251915.1 Urbanus proteus proteus
CTGTAACTATCACTACGCCGTCTTTTCTTCAGCAGTTACGCAAAACGTAAACAGTTTTTGAATGCGCAGGGCCTATCCATGGTAAAAATCTTTGATCCACGGCTCTCAAAGCGCCATGATACCGGGCGCCATCGGCGTTGCGCGTGCGCAGGGCGGATACGCGCCGTATTAATAGCCGGTTGTCTATTTTAGTCTGGCCACAGCGCCCCGAGCCGGCCATGTGCCACTGAACGTCTGGGACTCGACTTATTGAAATTAACTAGCCGATTCCCGCGGGTTCACCCGCGTTAAAGAAGCAAAAAGGCATACATTTTTAGACATTCCCGTTGTTGCAACACTTTTCATTGCTGCTCCACTCCTATTAGTCATAGCGTAATGTTATACAGCCTATAGCCTTTGTCAATAAATAGGTTCTTCAACACAAATAGACATTTTCAAATCGAACTAGTAATTACTGAGATAAGCGCGTACAACCGAGCAAACTCTTCACCTTTATAATATTAGTAAGTCTAAGTTACTTAAGAAATAAGTCTATAGTTTATGTAGTCACAAATACAAGTCAATGACAAATTTTAAAAAATGTATAGAGATATAGTTTATAGTAGAAGTATTTTAGTCTGGCCAAAGCGCCCCGTGCCGGCCATGTGCCACTGAACGCGTCTGGGACTCGACTTATTGAAATTAATTAAATTCCTGCTACACTGATTCACTATGCAATTGGTATTTGGTTTCAGAGGTAATGGTGTCGGGCATTGCCATATGTTTGTTTACGAAAATGTTGACTAGCCGTAACATCTGTAACTATGTATGACTACTAAATTGATAAACGACTACCTACTACTAAAGCTACCTAAACTAATACGAAACGGGAAATTTACGAAACAAATAAGAATATTTCTTAAGTAATGTCCGATTTATCTAGAACTCAATGTTAGTGTTTTTATAACATAAATAGGTTTAAGATACTTATGGTTCAAAATCCGTCCGTATACACAGTCTATACCAACCACGTAAATAAACACCAGAGGCATCATAGTAATTGAAATATAAACAAACCTATTTGCTTATCTCGGGCCACAATAAAAAAATGCTGCAGTGTCAATATGAGTGAAAACAACGCTATCATACCATTCTCATGACATGTCTACTCTAATGTTCTCAGGCAAGGTCAGGGGCTCGCACTCGTGTTTACAAATATTTATCTCCCCACTTGCCACTACTGATTTCGCGTGGGAACCAATACCGGATAGACTTGGTTCCGATACTGCAACTGAAAACAGTTTTCGTTTAAATATCATATCGTATCGATACTATACTTGTCAACCGTTATAATTACAACAAATCGACACACTAACTAAAACCGTTTTCTTGATCTTTATTTTCGCTACGTCTCTGTTTTACTTCAACGCTCAGTAAGAAGGGAAAAATACGAAACAAATAAAATTGTTGTGTTGTGTAAAACAAGTTCATTTAGTGGTCCGATAGCTACTGACATAATAACAAACTGTGCTTCTGATATCGATATAAAACAGTTTTCAATATCGATATGAAAATCAATAATCGGTTACGTAACCGTTTTCAATTAAAACTGATAACGATCAAGTCTAATACCGATTGATCACTTTGTACCTAAATCTTTTCCTTTACTGCTCCCACGATAGGGTTGAGAATTGAATGTTGTTCAATTACACCATTGAAACCTGTGTAACAACTAACGCCTAACGCAGACATGCTAGGTTTCTTTCTCAGAGACAAATTTTAGCGCTTCAGCCGAGACCAGTTTCACAACTTTCATTTTTAGGAACTCTGCTAGATTAGTTTGTATCACAGGTGAAGTAACTGAATAGTCTCCTAATATGCAATCAAGTTTTAAGGACATTACATATTAATTCATATGAACTGGGTTCTGAACTGATTTGAATAAGCCATAGCCGTATATAAAATGAAAAAGGTAAAAAACTAAAATATTGGCTTATTTTGCATACTCATTTAGAACTCAGGAAAGCCTGGAGCTTAATTTATTTCATTCTAATAAATATAAACCAAAGGTATATTAGGAGTTTATTTGGTTACTTTGTCTTTGGTTTGTATATACCAAATATTCAAACAAATTGTCATATCGTCTGTCAACAGCATAAATCCTAACAAATATTGGACCGACAATTTTGGTCAACACCTAATGCGTTTATAGACCACCCAAGAGGAGTAAATATGTAGAGTTCTACTTTAGTGTTCTGCGTGACTGGAGCTACGAAGAGGTCAGAGCCGCTTATATAAACGTTATGCCAATTACTAATGAGTAATGACTATTTAGATCAATGAGTCATCGCGGATGCTCATTTGATACTAGTTTAATAGTACTTACTTATTGCATATTCATAGAATAATAACTCTTATGATAGAACATTATAGATAAGTCAATTTGGATTCTACATTACCATAAAATATATTTTTCTATTTAACTATCCTAAGTAATATCTAAGATTGTTGACTATAATTACCACAAAATTTAAAAATTAATCACTCAGTTGTGGTTTAATTATGCTGGAGTTTTAAAAATATATAAGCGATGAAGAAATAATCTTTTTCCCCAGTCAAAAACAAAATTTATTACTTTTCGTCACGAACAGTTTTAAATCAAAAGACAATTATGCAAATTGACGTATTGAAATCCATTACATCCGTGAGTTGAATCGCAAGTCTTAATATACATAGTTATGATTTACCTCATATGTACCTACGAGTATAGAATCTGTAACAACAACATACTACCAAGTCCCTATATAATGGAGATTTAAAAACTGTAATTACCAGTAACATGCGGGTGGTCACGTTGATCAATTCGAAATCAATTTCGAAAATAAAGGTCTTATTGCACGGAACATGTTACACGCCAACGACGCGTGTTCTCTACGTCAAATATTGCAAACGCAGATTAGTAGCACGGCTATCTAAATTAAGACAATATAAACAGGCACCTATGTTTTTAACTTTTTAAAATAAGAAGTCCTTTTGTACAAATGGGTGAGTTTCTAATTTTATGTAATGTCTAACGCGTCTCGAAATTGTATTTCTGAGAAAGTCTTATTATGTCCAATTTCGTAATAACGTCCATACGTGTCGTCCATAGAATAAAATTAGAAATACTCGTCGGATTTACAGAGCATTTCGAAAGCGTTCCAAGAACGCCGTCAGTGCATAGAAAACACGCCGTGTGCATTGTAGCCTAACTCCCTGACACACGTGCTCCCTTATTACTATCATGACTTGCTTTCGTCCTTAATAAAGTCAGTCGTGCTTGCTTGCCTCGGAGTGGGAATGGATTGAAAAATGTAAAATAAAACTTAGTACATTTCAACAATAGAAATTTTACTCGACTATTTTGAGTCAGTAGGTACTATGACTTGCGATAAACTTCAATATGGGTACTCAAGCATGAACGCATTAAACCCGACAAACTCATACTTCAAATGTACACCCGTGTCTACACTCAGAAATAAAAACTAGTTTTAATTACTTTAAGGTGACAAACTAGTTATCGTTAAGGTAAACGTTTGTATATTGGAGGATTTCGCAAATCGCTTCTAACTTAACATTAAATTTTCGAACCGCATTCATGGTCATGCAGGCAACATGGTCTTCTTCAGTCCGTCGTCATCCACCGCTGAATCTAGGCCTTCTCACTATTTTCCACTCTTCCCGATCTCGCGCTGTTCTCATCCAGCCTTTTCCATATGAATCTAAAGATTCTTTAATATTTGGTAATATACTTATTCAATGCTCTTTATAAATGCTTAAGTCACTGCTAAAATACTTCGTTAAATTTAAGTAAAAGATATTCTAACAAATATTTAAGAAATTTGAATAAGACAAAAAAAACAATAACTGTAAAAATAAACGCAGCAACAAAAACCCAACCTTCAAATAATATAAACATAATTGTCGTCCCATTCATTTACTTTCAATTTCAATGCTCGATACAAAAATATCCTACATATGTATACATCCACACATGTCCATATGTGGCATATAGGAATGGCATGTGGCAGAAGACCAAAGTGTAATTTAAACGTTTCTGGTGCGTTGACCCGCTGAGCGACCCCTCTTACGATTCGAGAGGGCTTCCTTGCGAATTGTCATGCCCAAACCGGATTTGATGAGCGCGTTATTGCTTTAAATTAGACCATAATAATTATAATATTTTCTTTGCGAAATTTCAATAGCGTTTGTGTGATGATTAAATTTTTGTAGCAAAAAAGTGAAGTCGAATTGATGGTAATTGTTTCCCACCGACGCAAACCTTTTTATGTCCCACTGTTGGGCACGGATCTTCTCCGACAGCTAAGAGAGGCTTGGAGCGTACTTCACCATGCTGCTCCAATGCGGGTTGGTATCGCAAAATATGATTGAAGTGCCGTCGGCCATAGATATTTTGCTAGTTTCTATCTCTCTGTATTAAAATGGAATGCGTTGTATAAGCCCACACCATTGGTCATTCACAATGATAATTTGCGGTTAAGTTTAATTAAGTTATATTTACAGTAGGAAGCGTTGCTCAAACCAGAACACAGCAGCGTTTGACACTATTGTTTAAAAGGCAAGAATATAATGCGAATGGCGTTGATGCCTGCAGAGTTTACCCAGAAACCGCTTTTTAACAGTATTATCAACAAT
This sequence comes from Urbanus proteus proteus, assembly GCA_018251915.1. Taxonomy (NCBI): domain Eukaryota; kingdom Metazoa; phylum Arthropoda; class Insecta; order Lepidoptera; family Hesperiidae; genus Urbanus; species Urbanus proteus. The sequence goes on from DWPV01006809.1 coordinate 4,675, forward strand.
GCACTTGTAAAAGATCTTAACAGGTAAATGCTTGGTCTCATCACTGAATTAGCGATTTTCCAAATAAATTTTATTTATAGGAACGAACAAACAAATCAATTAAACCGATCAGTCTTTCTTTTGAAGTTTGCATCTGTTGTTTATATTCGCGGTTATTTAGAATTACTCTTACCAATGTTCAAAGTATAAAAAACCTTCATTTATTTTATCTCATTATAAAAATAAGAAAGTCCTTGGCTTGTCCATTTTGCACACGTTAATGAATATTACGAATCTATTTAAATATATTAATTGAGCTATGTTTAAATGTATAATTTATACTAGTTGAATAATATGTTTATTATGAAGCAAACATTAGCAGCAATACTATAAACTAAATCATATAAGACTACATTGACTAAAACGTACTATGGATTTGATATGTAGAATTTTTTTTTGCCCTCGAAATATACAGGGTGTCCCGTAAATCGTGGACAACCTTGCAACCACGTATAGGTCAAACAAAAACCTGCCAGAATATCTACTCTTGTCTTAGTCCAAACTCTCATGGTTTTCGAGATATTTGCATTTTTGTAAATTGCTCAAAAACCACACCCTCTGTTACTCTTTGACTTATAACTGCTAAAAATTGTAGCAGTTGGCTTTAAGCCGCATCCATTTCCCATACATCTCTACCATGTGACTTCCAAATTAAACAGTTTTCTAAGCGACGTGCAAACACTTTGCACGGGTACACGGAGTTAATAAACAGCGCTGCGGCTGTCACGTAATATAATTAATAGGTCGGGAACAGCGTTCCTCTACTTCCTCAGTTTCTTCCCATTGCAGCTCGTAAAGCTCCTTTGAATATTTTATGTTTTATTTTTCTTAGTCCGTATATTATGTTTAGTAATATCAGTTGAAAAAAAAGGAATCCTTGCTAAATTTTTAAAATTTCATATTAAAATTTAAAGGTGGTACAACTCCAGTGGTTCGACTCCGGCGGCACTACCTCCATACCTATTTCTGCCTTATATCAGCAGTGTTCAGCGCTACTGTGTTCTGACCTGACGGGTGTGGTATAGTAATACTTATTCGAGGCGTTCCTACTTAGTCCTCAGGGGTATGAAGGTGTAGGCATCTGTGGTGAATCATGTAGGATGTAATCTTATCAAATCAAATGTCTATGGGCAGCAATATATTGCATGGATATTCCTGCATTAAATGTCGTCAATTATACTTTTTGTAGCCTTTAATATTATCTCAAATTCCATGGTAGTAGAAAATGCTTATCAGAATAAACTCCTTTTGTACCACCATTTCGTTTATAAAAAAATAAATAAAATTACTTAAGGTCAAAGTAGTTATTTACCCTTTCCGAAGAAAATTGGTTTCCTAAATATAGAACAGAGCAGCTCTAAGTGAAGCCGACTCGTGTATAAAATGACAAACTTCTAAAGCGTCAGCAAATTGGTATTTGTTGACTACATTCGGAAGCGTCTCGATCGGTTGCTCGACTAATCGGGCGACATACCCTGGAATAATATCCGGTTGTTAATGAAGTGCGCACACGTTCTACTTTGAAAATTAATGGAGACTTTTTTGTTTTGATTGTGAAAAATAATCGCTGTTGTCAAAATAAGTATCATTATACCGGTATTCACTTAAAATCAGATATTTAATTTGACCATACTGTGCTATGACTAAGTAATGGTAAAATTTATAAATCTTGAAGTTACAAAAAACGCCCAGGAAGTATGTTTATTCATGATGTTTTCCTTAGTAGTTAAAGCATATGACCATTGTAGTTTGTTAATAAAGACACTTTGGAACAGCTCTATATTAAGCGTGCATATTGTAGATGGCATAAAAATCTACAGAGACATGCACACACACACACACCTAGACGCAGAACTGAAACCTTAGTAATCGTTAAGATGTTTATCCGGCTGGGGAACGAGCCCACAACTTCTTGCGTTAGAAATGTTGCTACGCTGTCCTTCATCTAGATGTACACATTATCCTTATAGTTAAATTGTAGACTTATTAGTCTTAAACTGTAGACGTATTAGTGTACAGTTTTGTTATTACGAATTTAATAAATCACAGTGTACGGAGTAGACTCGGATAAATAAACTAGGTAGATTACTCACCGCCTTGTATTTGAGTGAAGCCAAAAAAAAAACCTTGCCAGTACCTTTAGTTTATTTACGCTCACATACTTTTATAACCCGACCATTTTAAAAATGGCTTCATTTTTGTGTTAGGGATGATAAGACTTAATAGTCTGCAACTTTGTCATTACCACTTACAAAAGTCACTGTGTGCGGGAGTCCCAAACAATCCGATATCATTATTCAGTATAATTGACATGAATTAACAATTCGGAAGGCGATTGTAGTTCAATTAAGTTCATCGTTGTATATGTAATACACCACACACTAAGTATTGTTTTGATATTAATTGAAATTTGGGCGCCGTAGAAACTATATCACAATAATAATATATTGTAATACAATACGAAATAATTTTGTATATTTGTACACAATGCTCTTATATAAGAAGTTCAGTTTCATCAATAAAATTTACTTTACATACGAAAATTTTGTTCAAGATTTTATAATTAAAAAATATTTGGAATAAAGATACAATAGATGTAGACCCACTGGTTTTAGCCAGTCAGTGTTAAGACATAAAGGTGGTCTTTGTGTTTTACAAATATGAGTACTTAACATGTTTTTTTTTGTTGCAGAATTGTAGTAAAGAAGACGTAATTTGCCGTTCCAACTTAGTCCTCAGGCTTTGGATTTAGGAACGTATGACTTAATCACATCTGGGGTTGATTACGTATGTAACGTGGAATGCATGCTTCCTTATTACTTCCACAGATCTATATCTAGATAGATCCCGCAAGTGCTTGTACTTAGCGAGACAATAAAGACAAAAGTACTTTAATCTATGAATGTAGTAATATATTCATGAGCTTTCGTTATTCAAGCGCAAAGGAGGCGAATTGACCTTCCTACGACCGTACGGAATCAAAAGTAACATATAATTGTGTTATATTTAATTGTAGGATTTCAAAGGTGTTCTTATACAGAGATTAAACTGAAAAAGTGACAGACTTGGTTTTCATAAAAATTACGATAGACCTCTATCGAAATATATGTCTGTGGCTACCTCTGTAGTATGTAAAAACAACAATCACACAAAAACAAATTCCACATTACTTTTTAATTCATAAAATTTAAAATCAGTATATACGCTGCAGTACAAGGCAAATGGTGTGACAGTATGAACAAAGACCTCTAAACGGTATTGCAGATTGCAAGCAATAAATCTACACCAGACAAGCTCATTTGTTACTTACAAGAATAGGTCTCAGGTTAACGCAGCGTAACATTTCTATCTGGACTAGATCGGGTGCTTCACATACGACATTCCACTAAGTGATTTCCAATTCGCTCACCTTTAAGATGTCATGGAGTTAAAGACAATGGAAGCGTCAATTTTTTCATAGGCAGATTTAATAACATATTTTGTAGCAAATTGCGACCTAAACCGTCACTTTACGCACGCCTCTCCGCGTGCCGTCGGGTTTATGTTATGCGTACTATAAAATAAAACACGATACTAGTGACCTTAGTCTATTATAAAGCGAGGGTGCTAACTTAGGACACCCGTATCGTAATGTAGGTACTATTAAATGGGTTTAATTTGACTTGACTATGTTTTGAAATCAAAATATCTGTAATTGAGAATTGTAGAATGTTTCTTAATTGCAGATTAATTTAGCTACTAATTTAAGTATTTGTGATTTCGATTATTTCATTTACGATTTTCTTATTCTTAATACACGATACCAAAAAACGGGTATTTTTAGTTTTTTGGCTGTTTGACGCCAATTTTGAGATGTAGACTTCCTTTACAAATGTTGTCTTTGCATAGGATCTATTGGGCGTGACGTAATATATTTAAATCTAAATATCCAAAGTATTGATTGCAACTTTAAAACACTAATTAATTTATAAGTCAATTAGTGTTTAGCCATCCTAATGAAAACTACGTTCATTATTGTCTATAAAAATATTTCTGGTTATAGTTCCTTATTATCGAAAGCCACTGCACGGAGATATAACTCCTTGTTCCTTTGTCTTGGAAAGCGTTCGATGGAACGCTTATTCGCGATTACGCTCGTCCGCCACTCTGCGAGTCAGCGGGAACTGACTCTTGAAATCTGCATTATTGTGGACGTGGCTTTACTTACTGACACACTACTTCATTATTTGCTGCTTTATATTAGCAGTGATGATGAAGAGTTATGAAGAGATGAGATACAATGAGATGAGTAGTGATGAGGAGTACGGTACCAACGCCACACCTATTTCTACCTTATATCAGTGTTAAGCACTGCTAAGTCCTGGTCTGAAGGGTGTGGTAAGGGTTGGAAAATCGGCCTATCAATCAGGAATCGTATCTGAGGCACGAATTTCTGATTTTTTATTGTTACGTGCGAATTTCAAAAAATAAACACTTGCTTAAATGGCGAAGGAAAATATTACGATGAAACTTACAATTATGTTTGGAATCTTTTAAAATAAGTTCTGAAAGGTCTTCTTAAAATCAGTACCTACATGGATGGCTTTAACTCTAAATGACAAAATTAAATGTAACTATTAAATCTACAAACTCCAAAAGCGCGTATTACTAAAACATCATTAAAATATAAATTGAATGGGCTTAAATATGAATGTAATCCGAAATTAACGCTTTTGTGGTTTGAAATATCCAACATTTTATTCCCCACTTTACTGACGGCTTAATCCCAGTTCACAGGAATTAGAGCCTGAATAATTCCTGGGAATTAGAACAAGTGTACCAGCTTTGCTGTGAAAAAATATAATTCGTCACAGCAGACCACGCGGACTCCGGACCGGTTAAATTAAGTGAGAGCTTAATTTACCCGAATTAAGGATGATTTAAACCGCACAGGTTATTCAATTTATTTTTGTTTTTGCTGTAACTATTTTACTATGTTTTATATGCTACCTCTGAAACCTGAACGCAACGCCTTGGAACGCCTCAATTAAGTGTGTCTACCTTACAACATCCTTCAGACCAGAACACAGCAGCGCTGATCACTGCTGTTATAGACAGAAAGAGAATGTGGGGGTGATGCCGCCGGAGTCGAACTACATAGAGTTCTACCACCTTTAAAATATAAAGTAATTTGTATTATTAGGTACCAAAAAGATCAACAACGACATAAACATTTCTGACTATTTAAGTTGCGTGTACATCTAAACATATTGAAGGTGCCGTAGTAGACAAAATCGTTTAATGCTATTTTTTTAAGGATGAAGTAGCAGTATGCAGTCCACCAGTTGTTAAGTGATCACTGCCACCCATGAACATCTCATGATCAACAACATGATAATCCTGTTTGATATGCGTTCCTACTTCTGAAGACTAAGATGGTCGCCTCATCAAGATTGAGTCAAATTCTACTGATGGAACCAAAATACTGCTTCTCATTATAAAAAGGTGTGACGATGATACCTCTCCAATCGCACCATATTCGTTCTATACTAACCGCAGCCTATGTTATTATTGACTGTTATTATTGATTGTTATCAGCGTCTTTTATTATTATCAATCTAAAATACTACAACTATCGCACTTAAACACACATATATCAAACTCAATGCGTTGGTGCCTTGGTGCTCTAAATATAAATTAACTTGCCGTCAAGCCATTAATGTCCCACTGCTGGGCACGGGTCTCCTTATAGTGAGAGAGATTTTAGGCCTTAGTCCACCGCGCTGGCCAAGTGGTAGACTAAATTAACTTATGTTTTGCTAATTGATATTAAGAAAAATATAAAACAGCATAAATGTTTCGTAAGATATGATTCGTCCTCGCGTTTTAACCAGGATTCTGCCGGAGCGAAGCTAAAATTTTAGGACGATTATAAAGCATTTGTTAAAGAACCCTGTAACTGCTGGTCTGGAAATTAAGCCATTGGTAGAATTCACACATCTTTTGGAATTATATCTAGGTTATTATTTAATTTCATTTCGGCTTACTGACGCTAGGTATTCAAGTACACAATGCGTAGTATACTTATTTTATTATTATGAGGTTAACATTATACTTAGTATTAAGAAGTAGTTGTGTGTTTGTGTAATACTCGTATAGTCATCAGAAAACTTACCTAAGTAGGTATAATTTATAGGCAATATTAATATTATGGACAACTGTAGTTAGATAAGAGATGGTGTAGGGGTAAATAATTATACTTCATTATGTTTACCTTCAAATATGTAATGATCACTAACAGTAACAGTTTTACAAATTAAGCAAAGTTAGGTGCGGTTTAGAATTGCATTGGTGTCTGCTAGTGCGGTCTTTGAAAAGCATAACATCCAGAGCCAACTTTCTCCTTGTTACAGGTAGTGTTTTTTTCTGATTATGGCCTTCTTGACATAGGTTGACCTTATTGGTACTACTTTTTTACTTTCACATTGTATTAGGGCACTACGTGGTGCTCTAAGCAAGAATCTGTCT
>DWPV01006810.1:0-11219 GCA_018251915.1 Urbanus proteus proteus
GCTTAGAGTAGCTAGCTTACTACCTATAGAAAATAATAATTAATTAAGTAATAAATATTATGGTACTTAGATTATTGTGTACACTAGCTGGTCCCCGCGGTTTCGCATGCGTTAAATGTAAAAAGGCATACATAATTCAATATATAGCGGTTATCCCGCAATGGCGGCCGCAAGCGAGTGGCGCGCGCGCTAAGGTTCTTATCCAAAATTAGAATATCCCATAATACGCCTTAGACCCTCAGCTATCTTTAAGTGGAAGGCCTGTCAAAATCAGTCTAGTCATTTAGAAGATTACCTCAAACAAACATACACGCATGTTGTGCATTATGCAGCTTAGAGTAGCTAGCCAGTTTATTATAGACAACAATAGACAATGTAATAATTAATTGAGTAATAACTATTATGGTACTTATATTATTATGTAGTTAATAAAGTACATATAAAAATTTTATGTCTTATAAAAGTACCTACACTGCTGTTTTTGCATTATGCAGCTTAGGCTATTATTGCCAATAAAATAATTAATCAAGTAATGACTATTCACTTAATCGAAAAAATGACTTAAATGTTATAGATATTAAAATCAATATTCATTATATTATTCTGTAACATTTACACGCTATAATATATTAGTGGTTTCCTCTGTAGTGTTTAGTAATAGTCCTATAATTAAAGAACTTCTGAACTCTTCTTCTTCATATATCTTGTAAATTTTTTGGTTGTGAAATTCCAAAAATTAGTCACTTGGGTTGGGTCTCATATCAGAGTGAAAAGACTTAGGCAGTAGGTTACTACAATGATAGTTCATCTTTTTTGAAACCATTAATTAGACTCATACGAGTTTCTTGATGATGTAGGTACTCCTTAGCCATCTAGAACACTCCTCGTCATCTTTACTTTTTTTATCGAAGTAGCAAGCGAGCATGCAGTACACCTGATGGTAAGTGGCCACTGTCTGGTGGGCATCTGTAATCACCTGAGGTTGACCACAGGTGTGTTGCAACCGCTGAGGACTGAGCTGGAACGCCTCAGATAAGTATGTGTCCCTTATCATACCCTTCAGACCAGAAAACAGCACTGCTTAACACTGCTGTTATAAGGCAGAAATAGGTGTGACTGTGGTGCCGTTGGAGTCGAACTACATAGTTCTACCACCTTTAAAGTTCTCTACACGAAAACGCTAATATGCAATACATCAAACAATCTATGCGTATGTTCTAATGAAAAATCGACACTAACTGGCCTGTAGGTATTACCGACGCCATTGTTTTAATACGTCAATACCTGACTCATGCACATTGATGCAAATGCAACCGTGCAATTAATAACAGCATTCATAAATATGGTATTGTTTTGCCTTGTTCTATTTGTGTATGATTTTTTTTATGAAATGAGAGTAGCAAACGATTATGCAGTCCACCTGATGGTAAGTGGCCACTGTCGCCCATAGACAATCCCACATAAGAACAGTTTCATTTGAGGTTGGTCACAAATGCGTTACCCTTACCACACTTAAACCCCCCGCCCCCTCCCCCGGTGGTCGTCCTCGGCGCTTCGAAGAGGACACCGCGGTCTCAGCAAAGAACACCATTGGAATCCTCTGAGCGCGTTGCCCCATTGGGCTCAACTCAAAGAGCTAAAAAGAAAAAGAAATTCTGAACGTCAAAGAGCATATTATCAGCGTCAGAAAGATTAGAAGAAAAATAAAGAAAAAAAACTGATGACAAAATACTGCATAAATAAAATAATTAAATAGGTAATTATAATTACATAAGTTGATAAAAAAAATGCTATGCAATAGCTTTACCTCGGCAGTCTCCGAGTGCCAGACGTCTTTTTTTATTATATTGAGATAATTACCTACAGTAGTTAACGCTCGCGAACAACTGCTAACACGTCATGAAACATGATCTTCGGCCCGATCGTTTCGCATCTCAGCGATACACGAGTAATCAAACAGTTCTACGTAATACACGTATGTACGTACAAACGTATTATGCATACACGTAGAAAAGTTAGGTGCCGATGTTCAAAGTCCGAAGAAGGCGATGGTAACAATGTTAGTATATGTTGCCAAGTGACGGATGACATTGTATTGTAATGATGGTAGGAGTTATGGTTTGCACAGTGGCACCTCCACAAAAAATATTTAATCAAATGAGCAGGGAAGCATGCAATTCATCTGATGGCTTCTGGTCAACTGCCTTATCAGAGCAATGTTCATCGCTGCTGTGTTCTGGTCTGAAGGAAGTGTTAAGAGAGACACTCCCTTCAAACAGGAACACAGTAGCTTTTGAGACTGCTGTTATTAGGAAGAAATACCACTCTATGGTAATCTCTTCAATTCAGTTTGCCTTATACTCCCCTGGTTCATATTAAACCATGATCTTTAACAAGAAATGCAATGTGCATTTTGTCTTACTAAAGGTGTTTTATAAGAAACTATTTGCTTCGTTCACAATACAATGCTCGCGTTGAACCGGTAAGCTTAGCGTCGTTCGTACCCAACGAGCTGTGTAAACGTTACAATTTATACACGACGCTACTTCTCTTTCCCGTTGACTTCGAATGCAGGGCTGACGCGTAGCGTGGAATAAATTAAAATTAAAATGCAAAAGTCAAAAAATGTTTGTCTGTTTGTTTTTTCTGTGATACTTCTGAAATTTACTGTTGCGATCGTAATGAAAATTTCGGATACATATTATAAACACATTTACCAAGATGTTCATTGCATTGTAATATTGTAATTGAATTAGTACAACATTATGTAAAGCACACGAATACAATTCAATCACACCTAAATCACTGCGTTTAGTATGTAGATATGAATTTTACGTAGTCCGATTTTAGTTTTGTATTAACTTATTTTTATTATGTGACTGTAGCTTTTATAGTTTTATAATAAATTTTAAGATTTTTTTATTACAAAAAAGATGACAAAAGATTACCTGCCAAAGTTTCGCTTGAATAGTAAAAATAACGAAATTATACAATAATAACTTCATATTTATAAAACTGGTTTATAATGTTTTGAAACACTATTAGCACAGCTGTGAGTATTATTTCAATTTAACCATAATTAAAACAATTTGCCGAGACGAAGAAATACGTTTAATTGTTCGTAATAGTTTTCTTATTACAGATATAAAATATTATAGGTAACTCTGGCGTAAAGGTTTTTATTTACGTCACTAAAATCACTATCACAACATAGTAAAACAAAGTCGCTTTCTCTATGTATGCTCAAATCTTTAAAACTACGCGACAAATTTTAATGAGTTTTTTTTAATAGATAAAGGGATTCAAGAAGAAGGTTTATATGCAATTTAATGCGAAGCCGCGGACAATAGCTAGTTAACGATAATTAGGTACATAAGTGTCGTTGATTCATTTAAAGGGTGTGGTAACGAAGACATACTTATCCGAAGCCGAAGTCGATAATGTTCAACTTAGTCCTCGGGGTAGGCGATAACGCTTTGTAGCCAAACTCAAGAAAAACTCTTGTCTTATCCGGGCTTGATTACAGGTGTCAATAGGCAGAAGCGGCCACTTACCATTAGATGACTGCATGCTCGTATTATACTATAAATCATGCTATAAAATAAGTGATTATTTGACCGATAAAAATGTTTGGTCTGATGTAGCTCCAACTCCACATGTTCTTAGAGTAATTGAAACCTTTTTGAAAGAGATGTGTGTTATGGAGTTTCTTACGCCGCTTCTTCCCCATAAGTGGTGGTAGTGAAAAAAAAAATATTGAAGTTCAATTTGATTTTTGATTTTATATCTCGTGTCATATTATATAAAAAAAATAACATGCCAAAACGTAACATGCAATATATGTATATGAAGCATTCCAAATTAGTCCGCAAGGTAACACATCTGTTAACAATAAATAGATCGCGATAATTGCTTTATTTCTATACATGCTAAGCAATTGGGAATCATATTAAAATGATTTCATCGACTACTTCGTGTAAATTGTATCGTTTATTAATTACAAAGTTTGATGTAAACATTAATGAACCCGTGGAATTAGGTTGATTGATATTTTAATTAGCTGCTAAAGTATTTCCAATTAATTCTAATTTGTTATCAATTTATAGACGTATCTATTTAAGTAACGTTATTATTTAGATATCTTTATTCTATATACATAATTATGTTGAAATACTTCGGATTATTGTATAAAATAGCCCTATTTTGTTTGAAGTAATACATACTCGAAAAATATTTTATTATATTGAAATCCTGTTAAGCGATTTCGAAATTTGCTTGTAACTCAGTTAGGTATGGGTATGGGTATGTATTTACTTTAAAATATTTTGAACCGATATAAGTCATGTCACACCTTCCTTTAAAGTTTAAATATCTTTATTTAAACTTTAAAGGAAGGTGTGAGATGGATAGACCATGATTTTAACACTTTGTCAAAAAGTAAACATTACATTTATCTATTTATTCGTTTGTTGACTAATTAAAATACAATTGCTCCCTTCTAAAAGGACATACAGAAGTCATAGCATCCCAAAGTTATAAATGTCCCCCGACGCACCTTAAACTACAGTTGCAATGCGCGATCCCCTATCCCCCTAGCATAAATCTAACTGCACAAGTTAAATCGTCAGCTATATCGCGTATCCCAAATCCACGTTCTAACGATCCCTAACCGTTGCCTTTGCTGACGTCAACTTTTAATTGAGTTTAAAACAAAAGACACCGCGAAATAGGCACCCGCGATTCCTGAAGACTGCCTCGTATTAGCGGTAATGATAGTTTCGAGCGGAAACAGGAGGTCTATTCCGGGCGTATGAATTCCAAAATTCCGTCCGAAGTTTTGGACATATTTCGGATTACATACGTTTATGTGTTTATTATGATCTTCAAGATAAATCTTACTAATATTATAAAGCTGAAAGTTTGTGAGGATAAATGAATGGATGGATGTTCGTTACTCTATAACTTTAGAACCGCTAAACGAATCTGGATGAAATTTGATACAAACATAGATTATGATATGGAATAACATATAGACTAATTTAATTTCGCAGCTGCTGTCGCGGGGGAGTGGGGTATTACAAATGTTTTGATATGTATTCATTTTTACTTTTTTAACGCGGGTAAACCCGCGTGGATCAGCTAGTTAATTATATAAGTCATGTGTCTGACTTATATAACGCGTTTTCTCAACGGCTTCAATAACGACTGTCCTCACTCATACGTTATGAAAAACGTACACGAAGTAAACAGAAAGGTCACCATTTTGGGTTACAATAAAACTAACAAATACATTAACAAATTGGGTGTTATTAAACACAGTCAACATATTCGAAAATATTTATTTGACAATATGATAAGATAATTAAGCCAAACTCATTCCAAACGTAACCAAACTTTGTTGCAGAGTGTACAAAATAGACCCCTTCAGTTACGATGGGTCTAACTTGAAAATTGCACACACGAATTTCACTCGAAGCTGCATGCAAATGTTAGTTAGTGCAGCTCCAATTTCAATTTTGTAAATGAAAATTCGACTGGGGCAATTAGTATTGAGTCTGGCTTTGCGCTAATGTCTCTGGATAGGATACGTTAAATCAGTGTTTCTCAAAGTGCGGCTTATGTCCCCCTGGGAGTACGTGGCCTCATTATAAGGTAGTTTAGAGGGATTGCGAGACTTCAGAAAAACGTAATAAAAACGATATAAAGCTATAAGTTTAAAAAAAACCTCTTGAAAATATAAATTAAATGCTTTTGGTGACATAATCGTAAATATATAATATTCTTTGTTTTAGGAACTTTATTTTATTTTTAATTATAATTAATGATTCATTTATTTTAGTATTAACCATATTAATTTACTTAGATGTACCGATTTGTAAAACTAATAAAAGTACACGTTAGCAACGACTGAGGGGATCGCGAAATATTTTCACATACTGTGGGGGTCGCGCTTGAATACTTTGAAAACCACTGGTACAGCTGATACGTTAAGGTTTAAGCTATTCGGTGCGAAAGCATTGTGATGTTTGTCGTTACAATTTTGTAAACTTTCACGTGTTTGTTTTGTATACGAGTGGCGTGCCACTTGTTGATCGTGACAGCAATGGGTATACAATCAATCAATGTGTCACAAATAGACTAAACACTGAATATGTTGAATAGCTGCATAGTTTTTTACAGCATGGGCGTAGCGGTCATTTTGCCGGTGGCACGTAGAGTTCCGTGTTCGATCCCAAATAGACAAACAATGATGATAAGCTGCACAATGTCTGTCGTTACGGTAAAGAAGCGTTGAATTAAATTATGTGAGCCGCATCTCATAAAACATTTATCATTTATATTGTCAACTTACGGTAATGGAAATACATATCATCCCGACATGCCGTGGTTTCCACAAATAACGCCTTAACTCGTTCTATACTCAGCTCCTCTCTTAGCCACTCAGATTTTCTCCTGTGTTGGTGCTATGAACACACACAACGACGAATACACAAATACCCAGACCCAAAACATAAATCTAAATTAATCATTCAGACTTTTGTCTGGCCGGGAACCAAACCCGGAACGTGTAAGCCTGATTCGATGACCACTCCGCCACGTGAGTCAAATAGTATTTAGATCTAAACTGTTCGCTAAATACCTCGTCCGTTGCAGGCCTCGCGTCCAATCTTCAAATCTTATCGCGCTCGCTTCGTCCGGTCGTATTTCAACAGTTTTCAGCCAACGTTTGTACTCATTTGTCGGGTCATATCTGATGTTAGTTTACTATTTACCCCTTGTATATTACTTTGATACTTGCTGTAAACATTAATGACAAATTTGAATGATCTACCGTATCGTTAAAACTACTTTATTAAAACTACGTTATTAATATACTGTTTTGTGATTATATTTTCTTAATGTTGTAGTACCGTCCGTACCTTACCGTCAATATTTAGGCTTGATCAGATATTTGCAGGCCTCTGTTTAAATCCTGTTTAAACTTATTTCTCTTATATTTAACTACCTATTGCCGGCGGCTTTACGCGCGACAAATTACATATAAACCTTCCTCTTCAATCACTCTATCTAGTAAAAACTGCATCAAAATCCGTTGCGTAGATGTAGAGTACCTGAAAACTATAGACTTTTTATCGGTCGATAGTTGGGTCGTTTTCTTAATCAGTACGGAGAGGTATGCATTTATCGGCCGATATTAAATCGCTGTAATGTGCGCATATATGCATATGCCGATATTTTTATCGGCCGATAGTTGGGTCTTAATCAGTATGGAGAGGTATGCACCCAAGAAAACGACCCAACTATCGACCGATAAAAAGTCTGCAGTTTGTGAGTACTCTTAAAGATTTAGTCATACATAGGGACAGACAGCTGAAAGCAAATTAGTTTTATACTATGTAGTAAATCCTAGTAGGGAAGCGTTCAAGGCACTGAATAAATACCTACGAGAGTACGATTTATAATTTTAATCACTCAATTCACATTCATTACAATGTCATGAATAACTAAAGAGTAAAAATACATCGCTACACAATGATATTCTGAGGTGCATATTAATAGAATTATATTATTTATAAAGTCGATTTATTAAATAGTACCTACTTGTTAAAATACTCTTTCAAAACTAGTCATAAATTAATCAGATTACTAAGACTTTAATCTAATCTCATTATTCATTCTATGCAGTTTCAATTGAATATTGATATCGGTGTAGCACATTTCTACACATATATTTGCACTAGCTTTTGCCCGCTGCTTCGCATTCATTAAATTACATATAAACATTCCACTTGAATCACTCTATCTATAAAAAAACGCGTCAAAATCCGTAGTTTTACGTCGTAGTTACGTTTTGCGTAGTTTTAAAGATCTAAGCATACATAGGGACAGACAGCGGAAAGCGACTTTGTTTTATACTATGTAGTGATAACACGTATATTTTGAATGTTTTCGCAGTGTCGAAAGCATAAGGTAGAACGTCTATTCTCTATGGAGTATGGATGGATACAGCTTTCCACGGGTGATGGGAAATCGCCACTGCTGCCCATGGGTATTTATAATCAACACCAGATAAGATCCTACCTGAGGTTGGCCACAGATGATGCTTGAGGCATAACGACTGTCTGAGAACACCTCGAATAAATATATCTCTCTTACCACACCGCTTGATTTTCAATATTGTAACAATATGATATGTTACGGAACCCTCATAATAATGTAAGACTTGCACTTCATCGGTTCACTCTAACACGTTATCAAATCAAAATTCATTATTTCATTTTTTATTTATATTTTCACGAAAAACACCCAATTTCACCACCGTTAGCGGTGATTTAAACAAACATCGACACGAAAACAAATGTTTCAGCGCAACATAACGAAAACAGTAAACAAAATGAACGTTGAACGTAACTCGTCAATAACGTAATCATATGAAATAAACAAACGGCATTTGATGAAACACCACTATTTTATTAAAACCAATTTGGCCCGCGACTGTTACGTACAACTGTTTTTTTTTATTTGAGCGCAATGTACACCTTATTACTGTGGGAACAAGGACGAGTGTCATGTGGAAGCGTATTCTATACGCTAGGGATGGGACGTTTTTTATTTTGTGTGGCCGCAACCCTTTTATGCCTCACATCTGGGCACAGGTCTGTGGTCTCTTCTTACGAGTGGAAAAATAAGACTATCACTTTTTCATAAGATTGAAGTAGCAAACGAGAATGCAGTTCTAATAAATAGATTGGTAGAACTGTGATTCAACTCCGGCGGCACCACCACCACACCTATTCCTGCCTTATAACAGCAGTGTACCGCTGCTGTGTTCCGGTTTGAAGGGTGTGGTAAGGGAGACATATATACGAGGCGATCCAACTTAGTCCTCAGGGGTAGCAACGCTTCTGTGGCCGACCTCGAATAGGACTGTAATCTTATGTGGGATTCATTACAAAAGTCTATGGGCGACAGTGGTTGCTTACCTTTATAATTATTGTTTATTGCGTTTGTTGCCATATCTTCTGCTTAATTCATAACAGAATCATCTTTGTAACACTATTTGAGTTTTTTAATACTTTATTTTGGACAATTTCGAGTCCACGTTTATTGGCAGATCAACAAGGGCACACCCCTATTGTTCGTTGGAACATCACTAAAAGAATGGCAACAACATAAAGTTTTCACACTCGACTCATGGGCCGAGTCGTGAATTGTATCGCGACTCGTAAATATTTGAGTGGACAGAAAAATCAACGTGGACGTAGAAGTTTGGACTGTTACGCCACAGAGCTGAGAATTAATAGAAGTGCCATTTAAAAAATATTCAATCACTACAATCACATAATGTTTGAGAAACTGAAGTAACAAAGGTTTTTGATGGTGGTTTTTAATTATATTGCAAGTCAAGTCAAGTGGTGATGGTTTTTAATTATATTGCAAGTCTATTTCTAATAAAACTAAAATAAATTAATTTCTAGCTTAAGACCAGACAGATGAATTTCTACCCTTGCCGACTAAGTTGGAACTCTTACAAAATCCAAAAAAAGACGACAGCTATTTTTGTCTAAATTTTTTAAAATTAATATTTAATTACTAATTATGTATTATCTGACACTGCTAATATGAAACAAAAATAGATGTAAATGGATGTAGATATGATGTAGATAGTAAATGGTCACTACCGTCCATGATTATCTACAATTAATCCCGGATAGGCTAGATTCGTACGTGAGATCAGCAAAATATGCTATGCTACCTTTTTTAACATGTAAATAGCAAACGAGCATGCGGCCCACCTGATGGTTAGTGGCCACTGCCGCCCATGGACGTTTATAATCAACCCTCGATTAGATTCGAGTCCTACTTGAGACAGAGTTTTATCTGAGGTTGACCACAAATGCGTTGCTACCCCTGCGGACTATGTTGGAACGCCTCGGTTAAGTCTGTCTCCCTGACTACACCCTTCAAGCCAGAATACAACAGCGCTTAACACTGCCGTTATACGGTAGAAATAGTTGTGGCGGTGGTGCCACCGAAGTCGAACTACATAGAGTTCTACCACATTTATGTACCTCTGAGGATTGAGTCGGAACGCCTCGTGTAATTATATATCCCATGCAATACCCTTTAAACTCGCAAAAAAACAGCGCTTAGCCCTATCGTTAAGGTATAAACAGGTACATTATACGATTGTAACACCTTACTACTTGCTACCATTAGTTAGTAGATAGTTAATATTAGTATCAATATTTAGTTGCGTCAAATAACATTGTATGTCTGAAGGTCGCTAAACTAACTAACAAATCATATTATTAAAATAAGCTGACATAACGTTACAGTTTTTAATAAAATCTACCCGTTTTTCACAGCGCTTCCCAATCTTTCATTCACTACGACTCGTTGTACACATTGTAATATTTTTCGATGTCCTGTTTAAAAGAAACTAGTGTGTATGTAACTGCAGCAAATCGAGACTTACATGATCTTAAAAATAATCGAAAAATTGAACCTCAATATTATTCTTCATTAGAAAATGTGGGAAAGTATGAGACAAATAAGGTCAGCATACTTGATTGAAGATTTCTTTGATCTAGTCAAAATTTATAAGACATGAAGACTTAATGTGCGCATCTTCTCCGAACTTCCATACTAATTAGTGGATCGTGCCTCGACATCTGCGCATCATACAGTTTGAGAACCACCGGTCTAGACATTTCTTTGAGCGTCATTTAGTAACATTTTCAAGTATATTTTCGCATTGTAAGATGTCTCATTAATCCCTGACTACGCTATCAAAGGCGGCGTAATTTAATACAGAATATTTAAAAAGGTGTATTATTTTTAAACACGAGAGTTTTTTCTTTGAATATGCTATTTTGGACAATTATTAAAATGGATCGTGTTTCTTCAAGTCACAAATAAAGGTTATAGAAGTCCAAACCTTTCATAGATTTGTTAGACTACTTTGTAGAATTGATAATAGTCCTTTCTAGTTTAAAGTGAAATTTAAAAGATGTTTTAAAATGTGAAAAATAGGTGTAATAATTTATTGTTTTTTTTTTTCAATTTTCCCACTGTATTCCAAGATGAATAAATAAGCATTTTGTGTATAATTTTGTTAAACTACATATATTTTAAAAATATTAAATGTATTTTTGTTCCTGCTATTTTTTTTCAATATTTTCACATCAACTCAGTTCATATCGATATTCGCCTGT
>DWPV01006811.1:0-11218 GCA_018251915.1 Urbanus proteus proteus
TTCATCAAAATCGGTTCACTGGTTTAGGCGTGAAAGCGGAACAGACAGACAGAGTTACTTTCGCATTTATAATATTATAGTAGGGATCAATCTTCGCAAGCGCATCAACCCAAAACTACAAAATTCAATTTAAAATTAAAAAAAAAAAACCCTGAAGGGTTCAAGTAACATTTCGTTTAATTTTATCAAAATACGTGTGTATCTAAACGTAATGTTGTTTCTGTTTTGTCCTAAAAATACAAAAAAATATATAATCAAAAATATTCAATAAAAAAATTATTTCCTCAAAATATTTTATTACGGAATTATTTTTGAATATCAATGATAAGAATAATAAAATCTACCACTGCTTCATAACTTGTTTGCTATGGAGAAGATGCGGAGAAAGAAACACCATAATATACATCGGTTATTTACTCGATAGCTGAATTGACATTAAAAATGTATATTTTCTTCTTCGACCAACAATATCATCGTGTATTTTCTTATAGAAATACGTATTGCTTTTATATTATTACATTTATTATTACTTATGATACGATTTTTTTGTTTTATCAGATTACTACGATGTTTCATCTACGGAAGGCAGTGCTGGCGTTAGCGGTCGTGGCTTTGAGCTCCGCCGCTGCAAAGCCTACTTTCGATACGACCGACGATTCACTGGTGATCACTTACTCAAATAATGAGGTCAGTATAAGATTTGTCACCATTCTGATTCTTTTTAGTACCTATGTCTTTACTTTGACTTTACCTGACACTTGGTTTCTCGTCTTCAAGAACCGAATTCGTATCTTTCGTACCTATCTAAATTACGAATTAAAATGTATTCTCTACAAGTAGCTGTCTTCAGGTTTCGATAGTAAGTATACCGAAAAACTTTTGTGTTAAATATAATCTATTTTATAACTTCCGACAGGTCACGACAGATTTGTCGACTACAGAAGACCCCAACGCGCCAATCCAGTTGACCGAGATGGACGTTCTGTCGACGATTTCGCTGCGATATGCCCACACTGCGGTGGTGACGCGCGTCCACAACCCCGCCAAACGAGCTCAAGAAACTACCTTCAGGATGCTTCTGCCTGACACCGCCTTCATCAGCGGCTTTACTATGTACGTATTATTGTTAAGTTAAACCTGCAAATTAACCAGTCATGGTGTAGATGGAGGGTTGGATGGATCAAGAGTCGGATGGGTGACTGCGAAATGTACGCGAAGCTGTCGGTTTTCAATTGTTACCATTAGAAATTTAGAAAGTAGTCGTTAATCATGTTGTTGGCTTCTGTGGTTTCGAAACATCAGGTGGATTAGAGAACAATCTGTATTAGAGTAGGTATCATGATGACAAACGTTCCAGAATCTAAAGCTAAAGACAAAAAAATTGTCCAAAGCAATGCGAACCTCGAATTACTACCTACTAGCCTGCTACCACTATATTGCAGGCCTAATACCTACTAGCCTGTTACCTACTAGACCTAGGTACTATATTTATTCTAACAGACCATTCATGTATATAAGTATAATCAGTAGTTAAATTGTACAAGAAAAAATATTTTTAGTGCAACAAAAGCAAAAACTCTGTATTTCACATGTTTGTTATCATATAAATTAATTCCAGGACTGTCGACGAAAAATCATACAAAGCTTTTGTTAAAAAGAAGGAAGAAGCAAAACAAATCTACAGTGAGGCGGTGTCTCGAGGTTACGGAGCTGCCCACATCGCTGCTAAGTATGTTTTCGATTTATCTATATCTGAATTTGTATATAAATGTACCTATCATTAACCATTACATCACCTTAGAAAGACCTTTGGTACTTCTTTAAGTGCTCTGATGAGTATTTTAAAAAATAAGTGGGTAAGCTAGCAAAACCTTTTTCGAAATCTCGAAAAAATATGCTCATACAATTAAAAAAAATCACGCCACCACCTAATTCTGTCGTTAACTAATTGCCAGAGCTCGTGATTCAAACCACTTCACGGTATCAATGAACGTGGAGCCCAAGAGTACTGTGGTGTTCAACTTGACGTACGAGGAATTGCTGGTGCGTCGCAACGGAGTCTACAACCACGCCATTAACCTGCACCCTGGAGCGCTGGTGCCTAAGTTGCAGGTCACCGTCCACATCAAGGAAGCAGCGAAGATATCGACTGTTAGAGTGCCTGAGATCAGGACTGGAAATGAGATTGATGCGGACGAGAACGCTCCACGTAAGAAATGAATATTCTAAAGCTCTTACTTATTTATTATTTATTATATAAACTATATCAACGTCGAACAGTTTATTTAACTTATGTTTTCAAAGGAACGTGAAGTCAGTCTATTCTTACATGGCCTTCTCAGTAAACTATGTTATGAACCTTTGTCTGCGAGGATACCGAAGAGTATAAGGAGTTCAGTTATGTATTTCTTTTCAGAAAATGGCAATGCTGTGATTAGGAGAACTCAAGATGACCGTGAAGCCATCATAACATTCACTCCGGATGATGATGAGCAAAGACGACTTATAAGAGTTTATGCGGTAAGTTAAAACCTGCCGTGATGATTTTGTCAACGTGTTGTTAATTAATTAAATAACTATAATCAAAAATACAGACGAACATGGAACCTCCTTTAAAAGTCGGTTGAAAAAGTAAAAATATATAAAACCGTGTAAAAATATTGAAAACGTGTGTAAAAAATTGTCGTGTAAAAATATTTAAAACCTGTAAATTTTAACTCACTCGTCTCAGATGGGATCCTATACATACTAGTATATGAAGTTGATGTAGATATTATCCATGCTGAGCGCATCAGGCAGGTCGCAGGCTGATTGCATCAAACAGACTTTGATAATAACTAAACGATGTCTTTTCAGGAAAAGTCCAGGTCACGTGATGAGAATACCGGATTGTTGGGGCAATTCGTCGTGCAATACGATGTAGACCGCTCGGAAGCTGGCGAGATCTTGGTACGTTGCCTTGTTGTTGTCTTGTTGAAGTCTCGTACTTATTGAGTAAAAACGTTATAAATACATTATTTAATACTTACTGTAGCTGTAGCTTAACTTTACAGATATCCTACAATATATCTGTATTATATCATCCTACAGCTAACACTGTTGTAATAAGACAGAAAAAGTGTGCGGGTGTGGAATCACCATAGTCGAATCACAAAGGTTTATTTTTATCTTGATGTAGGTAAACGACGGCTACTTTGTTCACTTCTTCGCGCCTACCTCCCTGCCACCGTTGCCGAAGCACGTGGTGTTCGTGCTTGACACTTCCATCTCCATGAGCGGGCGGGAGATAGCGCAGCTGCAGGACGCTATGAGGACCATCCTTAACACCCTCAACAGGGGCGACCACTTCACTATTATTCAGTTCAATACTGGTGTTAAGGTAAGTTATTGGATAATACGTTCGTTTAAATACTATCCCAGTCTTCTCAGTCCCATCAACTGGTAGATGGTTAAGAAAGTTAATTTTATCATACTAGTCTAGGCACCTAACTGGACGACTAGTAAGTATAAGAATTTCTCAACAACACTCATTCGTTGACTTTAATTAGAAATTTAATTTCTTTGGTGCAAAATAAATGATGTGCTAAAGTTTGAAGATATCAGTTCAACATGTTCTACATGTTATCTAAAATTCACAAGGCTAACATCATTAAGATTAACCGAACCCACTAAGACTACAAATTGCTCCTCCAGAAAACGCGCAGTAAATTAACATGTGCCTCGCTCATCTAAATTGATCTTCTTAATAAACCAAACAAGAGGATTTTTTTTTATATTTTTGTGTACCCTTAAGTGTACCTATCGCTTTCTGCAGGTTCTCGAGTGGGCAGACCCAAATGGAAGTTGGCGACAGTATGACCTAGGATCGTTTTCTCGCACGATCGTACTCGAGGCGACCCCTGAGAACATAGCTAAGGCCCAGAACATTATTTCCACATTAAGAGCAGGCGGAGGTACTTTACGCTTTTTTAATTTTATCAATAAAATAGTTACACCTATATTGAATGTATGACAGATATGAAAGACATGTTTGCAATATATGGCCTCGAAAATAATAATTTCATAATTTACAGTTACCAACATCGCTCAAGCTCTCGACTTTGCTGTGGATATCGCTCAAAAAGTAGCTGAAAATAACAGTAATGCAGAGAATACGGTAGCCGCTGGTAAGTAGAAAAAAATGGGTTTTGTGAGGTTTCAGTGGTAATTTTTTGATATTTTTAGTATTCCAACGGTTCCATTTGGAATCCTAAGAAAGAATACAAAAGCTTATTTTTTATATTAAATAAGTAAACTAAATGTATATATATATATAATGTATATGTATATATAAATATTATGAATTTTAAGTATTATGAAATATGTAGTGACGAATAAATAAATAATTACAGAAAACAACAAATTGGAGCCGATAATCATCTTCTTAACGGATGGTCAACCGACCACAGGAGAAACAGACCCCACTGTCATTATCAACCGTATTAACGAACATAATGTTGGAGAAAATAAGGCGTCGATTTTCTCGATTGCTTTTGGTAACTATTGGGTTTTGTTTTTTACACTGTACTTACTACACATATTCCTTTTAAAACACATTGTTTTAAAGACATTTTAAAAACATTGTTAGATTCCAACAGTAAATTTCTTTCGGTCAGATGACTTTGGATCATGTGTGCTCCTATACTAGACTTATCCACCGTTCTTTTGTGCAGGCAGCGACCCTGATCGGAATTTCTTGCGCAAGCTATCGCTACGCAATTCTGGCTTCATGCGTCACATCTACATGGCGGGAGACGCGGCGCTGCAGCTGCAAGACTTCTACCGCAGCGTGTCCTCTCCGCTGCTCGCCGATGTTCAGTTCAAATATCCCAAAGAACAGGTCGTTATTTTAGATTATTTAGATCACTGTCCGACAGATCAGCTTCGATCTGTCGGCGTATCACAAGGTGCTCGTTTTTTAATTCATGGATCCTTCCCAGCCAATGGGACTTCGATTTCATCGAGGTACATTAACTCGACAGCGTTGGGAATATATAATCAAAGCTCGACCAATACGCTGATATTTCAAAGTTGCGTCAAGACCGACACAGCTATTTCTGGCTTGAACCTGTTCTTTCATTTCGGAGAAAGGGTATATTCAAGTTTTCTATGGAGTCAGTCGGTACAGTTGTATTAGCACCATGAGTGGAAGAGCACTAATTTCACTCAATGGACGTTCTCCAATCTCTAATACAAGAAAATAAAAACAAAAAATCTATGCGATATTACGGTTTAAGATGATTGTGCCAATATTGTTTGTTATTTTAGATAAAAGAAGGGTCGCTAACAAAGAACAAGTTCCGCGCGTACTACGCGGGTTCAGAGACGGTGGTGGCAGGGCGCGTGGCCGACGGCGCCGTGGAGCTCGCGCCGCACGTGGTCGCCATCTGCAAAATCTCCAATGGCCCCGGCAGGGTACGATCGACATTGTTGACTAAACAGATAATAAATAACTTCGAGATTCAGCAGAAACTAATTTGATTTTATTTAATTACAGCAACCCTACGAGATGTTACCGAAAGTACCAATTGTACACAATGAAGATTACTTCCCGCTGGAACGAATCTGGGCGTACCTGACCATCAAACAGCTCCTGGACCAAAAAGATACCCTAATCGAGAATGACGAAAATAAGAGCAAGGCTGAAGATCTTAAAAAAAGTGCTTTGGATATTGCTTTGCAGGTAAATTGATGTTTATAACGAAGGTCGTAATGATGATGATAATTTATTTATTTAAAATGATAAAAACATATATGTACCAAAGTCATAAAAACTAGAGTCAGTTGAATACTTCCATGCATATATTCCCTGACTGGGTACATAAAATGAGATAAACACACAAAGATATAAATTAGACCTGATATCTAAAATAAATTAAAAAAAATTGAAATCATAAGTTTTTGAAATAGTTGGTGTGCGAGTAATCCTCATGGGTTTAAGGTAATTTTTTGGGGGGAAGATAAGTTTAAAAATACAAATTGATTTAATCTCCTATTTTACTAGTACGAGTTCGTGACGCCCCTGACCTCCCTGGTGGTGGTGAAGCCAAACGACACGAGGGCGGTAGAAGTGAAACCTGCAGATGATCATGATTCTTCTTACATTCCTGATATTGCGCGTAAGTATCAAAACGTTATTATTGGATGGTATTATATTAAGCTTCACTTTGCTACTAAGTATTTGTATATTTAATATCAATATGCGGATTATTCTAAACGTAGAAACTTAGCGTGAGTTCGTAATTTGCATCGCCCTGGGCTCAAGTTGAATTAACCCTTGGGCCCTTGAGCAAAAAAATGTTTGTCGTAATACTTAATTTTATTTGTTTTTGTTACAGCTTACAGCGGAATTCCTCGACAACGCATCAGTTCAATAAGTGAGTATCTCCAGATCTCCAGATCTCCAGAGAGTTTATTATATGTACATATTCTTTATTTGTCTCATAAGAAGAACTATGAGAACCTCCATGCTGCGTTCGGGAAAATATTTATGAACTTAAATCTTTTGTTCCTAAATTTCTTAGCATGTGAAGTCGAACCTATACATACAATCAATATGTATCGACCTATAACTCCGAAACGTTTACTCTAGACTTCAGACCTTATTCGAATCGAAATCTCTGTAGCACTATGCATCTGGACAAAACATAATCCGCAACGATGAAATCCGTAAACGAACTAATCCTGTCGATATGACGTTTTTATGTTCAATAAAAACTGAAATAGCAATGGAGTGGAAGGCCGATAAGCAATGAAAAAACCTCATTTGGTGACAACGTATGGCACAAGATGTTGGTACCCAAACCAGGTCCATCGATAACCTGATGAAACAGAACATGAAACAGACAGCTGGAAATCCCTGGATTTGGCAAGAACATTAGTTGGACTTGCACCAATTGGAGGAGGCCAATGCCGCTTATGTCCAGCAACGGACCTCAAAAGGCCAAAGGATAGATGGATTCAATTCACATATATACTTACCTACTTATACTAGTAGGTACTCCATGACATAGGTAAATACACACAATTAATTTTCCATCGTTTTGTTGCAGATTACAATAGTTTTCCGCAAAGGACCTCTTTCCGTTCGTCTCCTAGCCAAAGGGGTAAGTCCAAATTTTTGAAAATAATGATTTGAGTTACTTTATTCGACGTGTCATGAATGCTATGATACACTGATATGCGTTTTAAGCAATAGATGAGAAAATGGCACATCGATTATGGAATTTATGTACTGGATTGACACTAAATCCTGTTACATTAGCTTTTAAAGAGACTAAATAAAAATATTTACGAGATTTTATTTTTATTTTAACAAGAAGATACCTAGGGCGAATATAACAAAAAAACATTATCGTCTCACGACTAGGCACGGGTCTTCTTTCAGAGTGAAAGGAGGCTGTAGTGGAGTGTAGGCCATAGTCTCCATCGCGATGGCCTAGTGTGAATTTATAGACTTCACACACCTTTGAGAACTTTTTTTTAAGGAACGCTCAGGTGTGCGGTTATCCTCACGTTTTTCTTTGCCGTTAAAGTAAAGAAAGTGATAATTAACTTCGAATACGCACATAATTTCAGTCAGAGAGTCTGAGATGCTGTATTTAAACCACGGGCGAATATTAAACTTTGTGAAAATTCCATGTCGACCTATGATATTATGAATGATATTATTCACTAGGTTTTACCCGCGGAGTCGCACGCATTACAGGACATATAAACCTTTTTCTTGAATCACTATTAAAAAAAAACGCATCAAAATCCGTTGCGTAGTTTTAAAGATCTAAGCATACATAGGGACTTAGGGACAGACAGCGGAAACCGACTTTGTTTGTTGTATGTAGTGATAGTGATATTATCGGAAATTGACAGTTAATTAAATCCAAATAAATAATCAAAATACGTTGGTAATTTATGAGCTTCTGTTAGTTAAAGTTTGTATATTATTTACGTCGAAAAACTTTATTTAATTTTCTCCTTTTGTTTCAGTGTATGGCGGATTTTCTTACGATGATAACTTAAGTGACCGTAAGTTTCTTGTTTCAAGTTCATTTATAAATGAATGTATGACAGACGTAGCAAACGAGCATGCAGCCTGTCTAATGGTTGGTAAATGGCCACTGCCTCCCATGGTTATCTGTAAGCAACCCAGACAATATCAAAGACTAGAGACTCTAATCTTTTGTATTGTTTTTTTCTACTCTAATTTAGAGTCCTACCTGAGGTCGATCTCAGATGCGTTGCTACCCCTGAGGACTAAGTTGTATCGCCTCAAATAAGTATGTCTCCGTTACCACACCCTGCAAACCAGAACACAATAGCGCTGAACACTGCTGTTAAGAGGCATAAACAGGTGACACGGTGATGCCGCCGAAGTCGAACCACGAAGTTTCTACTATATTTCATTACATTTTTTTTCGATTCATTGGCGTATCGAATACCGAGTGTATTGATATCGTTTCAAAATACGTTGTTATATTTTTTGCCGCAACCGTTTTTACGTCCCACTGTTGGGCACGGGTCTTCTCCCACAACTGAGAGGCTTGGAGCGTACTCCTCCACGCTGCTCCAATCCGTGTTGGTGGAGGGGATACGGGTTAGTGGCCAACCCGTGTCGAATGTTTTCGAACCGCCTATAAGGCCTCCGACAGTTTGCATAAAAGTTTACATATTGAAATTCGAAAACCAAAAATAAAATATGTTTTCAATATATTATTTTATTATGGTATTTGTATATGTAAATGTGTTTGATATTGTTTTATGATGGGGTTGTATAAAACTGAATTTGAGTGAAACGACGTTGTTTCGTCTATAATAAATTGAGTTTTGTTAAATATATGGTTGTGTTAAATAATTATTTTCGATATATTTTACAGTGTCTTCCAGCTCGAGAATTATAGGGGGTGATGATTCCCCAATGTTGTCATCAAGTAAGTACTTATCTAAGCATATTTCCTAAGTCCTAGGGGTCAATATCCGCATGTGGCTAGCGAGCGACTGAGTGAGTTGGAGTGCAAGGGCCCCAACTGAGTGAGGCACAACAGTGCTTTGCGTTGTCTTCTCTAGCACTTTAGTACATAAATGTCAATGATTTAAATATAGTTTTTTTAGTGTTATATACATATGTATATTTTCCTGTTTTGTTTCAGTTTTCGGCTTTCCCGGGCAGTTGGATCCTGATGACAGTTAGTGTATTTTTATATACCTACTCATTATTATAATAGCTTTTATAGCACTTTGTGACCTAAGCCCGCACTTTACGCACGCCTTTCCGCGTGCGATCGGACTTATGTCACGCGTACTATAATAGTACATTACGATACGGGTGACCTATGTTGCCTATTACGGTGCGTAAAGTGCGGACTTAGGTCACAAAGTGCTATAAAATAAAATACTATTATTAATATACTTTTATTTTATCAATCCGTGGGGAGGGTAATGATCAAAATAGTTTGATCCGCATGTGCTTTAAATACATCGATCCTCAGCTAGGAGGACAATTTGCCATGAAAGAAAAAGACAACAGGAAGAGGCATACGAGCCGATTAGTGTGTGAACTGGTGTAGTCAAACAAACACATAGAAATCAGTACCTTATTGTATTCTTACCACTCAGAAACCTGCATTTTATTGGTTGTCTGTTGTCAAGAATGAACGAGGCATATTCATGAAGTTTTGCAAATATTACAACCCCCAAACAAAATTCACGTGTCTCAATGACTGCATTGACGTTAAGTATGCTAAGCTGATCATACTGGTAGTTGTCTCAATTCGTCCACGTACCACTTCCTGTTGTCTCCTTGTTTCATGTCAATTTGTAGTAGAATATTGTCTATGGTTATATTATGTTATTTGTGATATTGCGACTACTTTTGTTGATATTGAAACTTGAATTTTCCACCACACAGGATTCATGATGCGTTCGTCAGATTATTTCGACCCTCGTATTTCCGGCGATTCAGACATGAGTAAGTTTAATGTACTTCTAAATAACAAAATGATAACATAAGTTTTATAAGTATTCTTATTTTAGTAACAGTCTACTTAAAATACAATACTATTTATACAAATAAATAGACGACACGACATCTATAACGAAAATGCAATTTAAAAATAAATTTTGTCTGCCTGTCTGTCTGTCGGTTTGTCTGTCTGTCTTTTTGGCTGAAGTAATCTTCTAAACGGCTGGTTCGGTTTTGACGGAACTTTCACTGGGCGTAACATAACATATGTGTACCTTTAATTTTTGAAAAAATCATTAGCGCGCGCTCCACGCGTATGCGCGCGCCATCGCGGGATAGCGGGATGACATTTATGTTTATATATCTATTATTTTTTTTATTTTTTAAACGCGGGTGAAACCGTGGGAATCAGCTAGTAAACTATAAAAGTAAAAAGCAAGGAGGAGGAAGGAGACAAAAATAAATTACGTTTATCAATGTATGAATTATCAATACAATGATTGATTTTTTTGTATAAGCAATAACCGAGCACGCAATCTACCTGATGGTAAGTGGTCACTACCACCTAAGAAGATCTGCTACCAACTCCACATAGACAAAAAATAGTAGCGTATCAGTCCTACCACCTTTCAGAATCTTCTATTGAATGCCAAGTGTAAGTGCCTATTTCTATATTTCATAAATATGTAATTTTATTTATTTTGTTACAGTTTCGTATCACATGTTGTCTGCGCCCCCAATGAATCCCCGATTACGTAACAGAAGTGAGTAATTTTTCTATATGAAGCGAAAGGTAGTTTATTGTAATTACAATCCAGCCTAGTATAAGACTAATGAGTAATTCTACGCTAACTTAAAATGCTAAATAAACCAATATTAAAGTAAGCGTCCTCTGGCACTGCACTTTTTTGTTCTAACATATAAGGGCCTAGACAGATTGTTCTTGTGGTCTATAATGTAACTCATAGATGTAGAATCCTACTGCCGCCCTTGGATATCTGTAATCAAGCTCATAGATCACAGTCCAGCAGTCCTATCTGAGGTCGGTCACAGATGCTCTGCTGCCCCTGAGAACTAAGTTGGAACGCCTCGGATAAGTATGTCTCCCTTACCATACCCTTTAAACCAGACCACAGCAGCGTTGAACACTGCTACGCACGGCTACGGCAGAAAAAAGTGTGGCGGTGGTGCCGTCGGAGTCGAACTACAAAGGTCTCTATC